>RCUC01039199.1:0-14719 GCA_003697995.1 Taxidea taxus jeffersonii | reverse complement strand
GGGGGGGGCAGCTAGGAAAGAGCCCCAGGAGCCCCTGACACCGAGGCATTGCTGGGGCAAGGGGCGTGATCTGCACGGGAGCTAGGAGAGGATCTCCTGGTATTCAGAAATCTGTGAAACAAGATGGTGACATGACAACCAAAATTTTATTTAAAGGTGGAAAAAGAAGCACATGTCCCCAAAAGCACTCTGCCTGGCTAATTCTTAGGATGTTTATAGATGTTCACACAGGAAGATAGAGGGGTTCCACACTCGAGTCTGGGAAAGGCTTATAAAAGAACATAAAATGGGTGCCTGAGTGGCTCAGTCGGTTAAGCTTCTGCCTTTGGCTCAGGTCATGATCCCAGGATCCTGGGATAGAGCCCCCTATAGGACTCCCTGCTCAGTGGGGAGTCTGCTTCTCCCTCTGCCTCTGCCTCTGTCAAATGAATAAATAAAATCTTAAAAAATAATAATAGTGGGACGCCTGGGTGGCTCAGTTGGTTAAGCGGCTGCCTTCGGCTCAGGTCATGATCCCAGCGTCCTGGGATCGAGTCTCACATCGGGCTCCTTGCTCGGCAGGGAGCCTGCTTCTCCCTCTGCCTCTCTGCCTGTGCTCACTCTCTCTCTCTAACTAATAAATAAATAAAATCTTTTAAAAAATCATTTTAAAAAATAATAGCAATTTAAAAAAAGATAAAAGAATGTAGAACAAGTATTCTTGACAGCAGAATTTCTCAGAGGCTTTAGGACAGAAATGTGCCCAGTGAATCTCAAGAGATGCATCAGGACACATAGTTTCTCAAACCTGTTTTTCAGTGGAACCCTTCTCCTCCTGGAGTCAGTGTTCTGAGGAACCAAATGCTGCCCATCCTGAGGCAGTCACAGTAATGTTGGCAACAAGAAGGTGACTTTGTTACTGAGGTTCTGGAAATTGTAGAGTTTCCAGGAGTTCTTCCTGGGAGTATCTTTATGCCATGGAGCCAAATGGGAAAAGAACAGATAAAACCGTGAAGATTATTTGCTGATGATTGTGTACCTAGAAAACCCAGAAAGATCCTCTGTGAAGCAATTAGAGGTAATAAGGAAGCTTAGTGAATTGGCCAAATATAACATAATTCTATAAAAATCACTAATTTTTGCATGAACCCACAAGGCCCCAATAGTAGGTATAATAGGGAAAGAAAAATTCCCTTGACAAAAATAACCAAAAATATAAAATATCTGGCTTGGTCCTAACAAGATCCATGTAGGACCTATTGGAAGAAAATTGCACATTGTTACTGAAAGGAAAAAAATAGAAATGAGGGCTCCCTGAAAGGAGACTGGGGACAGTAGAGGTATCGATTTTTCCCAAATTAATAATTGGAACTTGGGGACGCCTGGGTGGCTCAGTTGGTAAGCAGCTGCCTTCAGCTCAGGTCATGATCCCAGCGTCCTGGGATCGAGTCCCACATCAGGCTCCTTGCTCGGTGGGGAGCCTGCTTCTCCCTCTGCCTCTGCCTGCCTCTGCCTGCCTCTCTGTCTGCCTGTGCTCTCTCTCTCTCTAACAAATAAATGGATAAAATCTTTAAAAAAAAATAATTGGAACTTGGATGAAATGATTCCAAGATTCATCTGGAAGCCTAAGAAGCCAGGCAAGACTGGCTGGGAAAACCTTGAAAGCTAAGCAAATAGAGGGAGATTTACTCCAGACATCTTGTGAGGTGAAAAAAATTAAAATCATAGCATATCTGCATAAGCACAAGCAGGTCAATCAAAAGAGCTCCTTAGCTCTGAAAACACACTTCCTGTAGACACCATGGGATAGATATAAACGAGATGGTTATTAATTGTTCTAAATCAGTGTAGGACTGATACACATTTCATCTATAGTAAATTAAATATGTGATAAATATAGGCCAATAACACATTCCATGACTTAAACCACAAAGATCAAGAAGCTAACATTGGTTGCCAAGGGCTCCCTAAGTATAAGTGTAAGAGAAGGAACTATAAAGGGGAAGACAGATATATTTGAATACTGAAAACATAAAGCTTCTGTCAAGAAACAATTAAAAGACAAAGCCCAGGCATGAAAAACACGTGCAATATGGCAAAGATATCCTAGTATGTGAAGAGCTCCTACAAATCATGGGAGAAACAGAATTAGCAGTGGATATCACAGTATGCAGAAGAAAAATACAAATGGCCAAAAATTAAGGGAGAAAATATTTAATTGTGCTATGAAATAAATAAAACCATTTACCATTTTTAAAGCATCAATGTGTTAAGATTAGAAAGAGGGATTTTGGGTGGATGAAACAATACACTTTTCTGATGTGAGTATAAATGCATACCTATTTCAAGAAGGAAATGTGACAGTACTCACCACTGCCCTTAAAAAGTTCTTCATGTCTGCCCCCATTCATTCCTTTCTATGACTCTATCCCAAAGCAGTTGTCAGAGCTGTGGACAAACGTTTAGGAAGAAGACATAGGTCATGGCCTTATTTCTGAGTATAATCCACTAGGGGCCTGATGAAATACACGCTAATACATCTCTATGGTAGAATATGGGGCCGCCAGGAAATCCCATTTCCAAAGCATCCTAAACAGCACTGGGGAGTGGTTACAGCCTAAAGTTAACTTTGTTTGCTTTGAAAAAAAAAAGGAGCCTGTAACTTAGAGTAAGGTCTTAGTTTTGTGTACAAGAATCTATACAGGGCGCCTGGGTGGCTCAGTTGGTTAAGCAACTGCCTTGGGCTCAGGTCATGATCCTTGAGTCCCAGGATCGAGTCCCACATCAGGCTCCCTGCTCGGCAGGGAGTCTGCTTCTCCCACTGACCTCTCTCCTCTCATGCTCTCTCTGTCTCTCAAATAAATAAATAAAATCATTAAAAAAAAAAAAGAATCTATACAGAAGAGACTAGAAGGAATATATCAAAGGTAACTATTACTTCTCTGGGCAGTTGGCCATGGATTTTTATTTTCCCCTTTGCACTTTACTGAATTTTCTTGATATATCATGATAAGCGTGTTTCTTTTAAAATAGTGCATTTTTAATTATGAAAAGATGGCTTAATAGTGCATTTTTAATTATGAAAAGATGGTTTGTTTTTTTTTAAAGCATTTAAAACTGGTAGATTCCAAGTAATCCTGTTGAACTGAATGTACCTGATTAGGGTCTCTAGTGGTATGCCGCAGGGCTCTGACATGTCCAACATTTTACTCCTGATTTGAAGGAGAACATAGAAGGGACTTCCTGCTTTCACTTGGCACCTCCTCTCTATGGTGGCTTGGGGACAGGTTGGGAGGGGTCTGTGTCCTTCTGCCCTCAGGGTCACTATCTTCCCTTTCCTGTGGTTGGGCCCAGGGACTCTGCCACCTGCATGCTTAGGGGACCTCTGAGCAAGCCATCTGGGCTAGAATGCAGGCTGCCGCAGGTGCATGGCCTTACCTGCAGGTGAGGCCAAATCACCTTATGGCAAAGGCCAGTCTGACCCTGACCCTTACGTGCTGCCTCATGGGAAGGGGTTCTTCCTTGCCAGGGCCATGTGGGTACCCCACGCCCAGCTGAGTCTTTCATAGGCAGAGTGGGGAGTAAGGGGAGGGGGCACGGACCCCAGTGTCAGGCTGTAGCCTGCTCTTCCCAGGGACATATGGGGAGGTAGGCAGGTAGCTGGAAAGAGGGGTGTCTGGACCTCACTTGGGCAGTAGGGCAGCCTCAGTGAGACCAGGACTAGTATAGTGGAAACCGAGAGGGGCACAGGGGGACCAGTGCCCCTCCAAGCCCCCCTGACTTCATGTGGGAAGGAGTTTAGGAATTAGAAGGGAGAATCTGGAGAAAGCGTGCGCTTTCAGAGCGAAATCCAGAGAGGGCCGACTGTGTCCCAGCCACGGGCTCAGCAGACGGGCCTCAGACCTCTGCTTATGACATTGGAGGAGTCAGGATAGAGAACGTAGCAGAATCTGGGGGATTGCCCATCTGCAGTCTCTTCAGCCTGGCCCTCTCCGGTCTCCTGGGGATCCAGCTGGGCTGACCAGTCTCCTATAAGCCAAGCTCACCCCACACTCTGCTTACCTTGTCCTGCCCCACCCTGCCTGTCCCCTGGAAGCCTGTGGGCCCAGGTCAGGCCTGTGAGGATGTGGTGGAGGTCTCTGGGAGAGGCTGGTGCCCATTGTATGTCCTGGGGGATTCCAGAAAGCTACGAGGCCTGACTGATGCTCGGTTCTCCTTCAGCTTCCACAGTGTGGCTCTCGATTTCCCAAGGAAGGACACCCTACAGCAGGGCAGGTGGGGAGATAGAGTTAGGAGGACACAGCTGGCCAACCACAGGGGGGCTGGCGCTGCACAGGTACCCTGATGTGAAGGGACTCGGGGGAGGCCCCAGCTTCTGGTCCAGTGTTGCTGGAACAAGGTGTTCGGCCTAGACACAGAGCATTACAAACCTATGGACTGTGCAGCATGCCTGGCTACTGGCTCTGGTCTATTGAAGTGAGCACAGTTGTGGGCCACAGGACTCATAGCAGCGGCCATGGGAAAACAGGGCCCATCTCACTGACCTGGAGCCATTGGCCAACGCAGGAAAGTGACCATCCATGAAGAGAAGCTGTCGGGCTGAGGTCGCTGAGCCAGACACACAGAACACCCCAGCCCTGAAGGTCCATCACTGACCGATACTCCTGGAAAGTATAATTCAAAGGAATTATTAGAAAAGTAATATGTGACAAAACCAAGATCTACAAAAAGGCCCAGCCCACACATTTTATTATTAAACTCCATTCACATAAAATCACACCATCAGATTGCTAGAAGAGTTTCTCGTTTCAGCACTTACCTCGTTGGTGACAGTTAACAGGGTGTGTCCACAGGTCACAGGCCCTGCTCTGCACAGCCACCCAGAGGGTGAGGCCCTGTTCAGAGGAGCTGTGGGACATCATGGGAGCTGAAGCAGTAGGTCGATCTGGGACCCTGTGTGCTCTCCAGGAGTGGAGCGTGAGCTCCTTGTGAAGTTACCAATGAAACAGTATTGTTTCAGAGTCTTGAGGGAAGTCGAGCAGGGAGTGGCCTTGGATGGAGTGGCTGGGCCCCCTGACCTCCCAGCAGGGGTTTGAGGAACAAGAGGCCCAGCATTTGTGTCAGAGGGAATGAGTTCTCATTCAGGGAGAAACCAGGCAGGGCTTCTAGACTGGGGGTCTGGAGATGGGGTTTGGCTCATCTGCAGGTGTGTTCTGGTGAGCTGCTCCTCAGGGAACTCCTGTTCCTGGCAAGGAGGGAGAACCCCATCCCTGGGCAGGTTTAAGCATCAGGTAAGCCAAGATGACTGTAGCTAGGACCGCTGTGAGGAGAGGGGACGGAGTGGTGCTGGGGGTTCTCGGCCAGGGCTATAGGCTAAGGCAGACTCGGGACAGAAAGCGGCCCCTGTATTCAGATCCCATTATTCATTCCAAATTATGATGGGAATAGACCAGCTCCCCCAAGCCTGTCTCCAGACCCCACAAGGCTCCAGAGGGCATAAAATCGGTAGCATTTACACGAGTGACATGTTGTTTGTCTTCCAGCTTATGAGAAGCCTCCGAGTTATCTCAAGTTTTTCCTAAAACAACATTTTTCTCCATTTCTTAAAAAAAAAAAGAGAGAGAGCGAAGAAAAGAGATTATCTTATTTTATACAACATGCCATCAGCCAGGGAGCAGACCATCAGCAACACTTGAGGGTTGCATAGCAACTGGCTTTTCAATTGATTTTTTTGAGAAGGCACGAAAGCTACTGAACTGTTCTCATTTTAAATATTTCCTAGGATGATGGAAATCAAAGCAAAGGGAAATCAGAGACTTGGGGATAATCAGAGAAGAACATAAGGTCCGTGAAAGACCCAAGTGAAGACCAAGTACAGAGTGCTTGCAGAGATTTTTCAGCGTTGGAGGGAAAGAAATTCAGGCTGTGGATCCCTTAGTGGGAGACGAGAGAAGAGAGTGCTGGGGCCGAGGGGTCTGTGTCCCAGGGCCTAGTGCCACTGTCCCTCTTACTGTATGTCCTTGGCCATTGCTCACCAGTGCTCAACCTTGGCTGCCCTGTTGGTATGAGGGAGTTTGGAGCCCTTCAGGGACAGTCCCCAGTCTCCCCAGAGTCTGGGTCCCATGCCCAACCTAATGGTGGTTGGCCCCTGTCGTTCCGATCTACCTCCCGAGCATTGTCCCAGGCTCCAGAGAAGCATGAGGATTCACAGGGGTTGGGCACTGTCCCTCAGAGGTCTGCCATGGCTAAGCTTGGGAAGGTTCATGCTGAGAATCCCATGCTGGCAGCTTGGCTTTTCTCTGGAAATAGCAGGTCTTTGTGGTATGGGAGTCCCAGGCACAGAAAGAAGGGGCTCGCCTGTCTGGCCTGTTAACCTGTCCGAGATGCTGATCCTGGTGAGCTCTGAGCTCACTTCAACCACACAGAGCATCCACGGGGCAGGCGCATGGTCACCCCCACCTGACAGTGGGGTTGCTGGCTCCTGGGGCCGTGTGGCCTGTGGATGTTACGCTGTGGGGAGCTGCTTTGCTCTGAGGGGGCTGCAATGCTCTTATTCCACTGGCTGGGGCATGCAAGCCCCAGGCTCCTTGCCCCTTGCTCCCCTCAGGTCCTTCCCCATGGAGGGTGATTTTGCCATCACTGCCATGGGATGCCAGTGGCATTGAACAGTAGAGATTGGGATGCTGCTAAACATCCTGCAGTGCACATGACAGCCTCCACAACAGAAGTACCTGGCCCCCAGTGTCCACAGTGCCAAGGTCAAGAAGCAGGCTCCGCTCACCTGAGCCCAGTGGGCCCTGCCCTTTTGCAAGTCTGGGCTCTGGGCCCACTGTCCGGGGAAGATGAGAAGGCTTTGGTGGATTGAAGCCCAATCCCCTAGAACATGAGCTGCAGGCAGCCCGTAAAGGTGGGCTGGCTCTCCAGGGGACTGGCATCAAGCCTGCATTTTTATCATCGTGGCCACCACAGCAACAGGGACAAGGAACATTTATTGGTGCTGACCGTCATGTATGTAAGGTGGGACCCCAGAGGTTGTCTCTGGCCTTCAAAGTCCCCTTTGCCTGCCTGCGCTCAGAGGTGCAGCCTGGCATCTGGCATCCCGGCAGCCCGGCTTTGCCGTTCCCATGGCAGCAGCGCCACCTGGTGGCCACCTTGGGGCCCCGCCCTTCCTTTCCTGACCCTCTGGTTTCCTCCACCTGGGGAATAGAACATTTTGGATTGAAGCGTGGCTTTCAGACCCACCTCCACCTCCGTGTAGCAGGGAGACTTGGGGCTGTTTACTTCAGCTGGCCTTGATGCGGTTCCTCCTGCAGATAATAACAGCACCTGTATCTGGGCAATTTTACAGCTTAACTTAGGTGCCACCTATAAACCTGGGCCTACCACCCAGCCCCTGCAGGGTGCAGAAATGCCCCTTCCACGGGGAACACGGTGTGACCACCACTCCACTGAAGTTCGCTCTGTGCACCCATGGCTTCCCCCAGTGGAGGAGTTCCCATCTGCGAGGTCCTTGGCCGGTGCTGCGACCACCTACTTGCTGGGCTCACCCAGGTCCCCATCCTCGCACAGGTGGGAATGGCAAGCTGTACAAAGAGGTTCTCCTAGAGAAACCCTTTGCAGAGACAGGTGCCTTGAGGGCTGGGAGGAATGCAGGTGCTCTAAGCCAGCCCGGTATGAGAATCCTTAACTGAAACAGGCAACTCTCTTTGGCACTTTGGAAGAAGATCTGGTCGGGAGAAATAGAGGTTTCCTCTCCTCGCCGGGGGGAGAGTCAGCTCACCAGCTGTGGTCCATGGCAAAGACAGGGCAGGGTCCGTGGGGCCCCAGAGAGGGGCCCGTCAGAGGGCTGTGTGGATGTCACTGGATGGCAGAGATGACGGCCGGGTTGCAGCAGGAGGAACCATCAGAATCCAAGTGAGCCACATGGGCTGGCTCAGACCGCTCTCCTGGGGTCTCCCCTCTCCTCTGCTTGGATATCTCCATCTGCCAGGAGCCCTTGGAAGCCCCAGGAACCTGTGGAAAGGCCAGGTAGCTCTCAGGAGGTGGGAGGAGAGGTGGAGGAATAGCTAAATCGGGGGTGCATGTTATTGGGGGGATTCTCCAGGAAAAACCTGCTTCAACCTGTTCACTTCTTTTGAGCCTCTACTCCTCTGGCCTCACTCTGGTTTCAGGCCCAGCCATGCTCAGGGGTGGACTGATCCCCCAGAGGCTACACTCAGATAAATGGGAGAGCACCCCAAAGCAAAACTGTCAGCTCTTAACTAAGCAAGCAAGCTGGGCAGGAGAAGACAATCTCTTGATGGTGTCCCCAGGCGCTGTGGACCTCATACTTCCCCTGCAAACTCGCAGTCCTCTTCTCATGCGTCCTGTGTTGGCCCCCTTGCCACCTTCCACCAAAGCCTTCTTCTCCCCCGCCTACCAGCCCCCACACCTCTCCTGCTCATCTCCTGCTATGCCGTGATCCTGATTCTGCTGGTAGGGCTCCAGCAACGCTCCCATTCCACACTGTCCCCCTCTCGCGTCCTTCCTCCTCAATGATCCAGAGGCCCTGTGCTTGCCGCAGGGCACAGGTCACTGTCAGGACTCAGGATGGCCCTTCATACCCACACCCTCCTGAATGCTCCAGACCCAGCAAGGATGAGGATCCCCATCCTAAGTTCTTTTGTGCACATCTTAGACGGGCCAGAGCCCTCAGAAAGTTGGGACATGGGCAGAGCAATAGGACATATGAGCAGCTCTGCCTCTTGGGTGCCTAAAAGCTGACATCCTCCTCCTCCTCCATCTCTCAGAGTCCTATCTGGGCTGCTTGCTCCCAGAGCCCAGCACATAGCCAGCGTTTTCTGAGATCTGCTTCCCTAGGACCACTCCCTCCTGGTGCAGCCCTTTCCCAGCCCCTTTCTCTGCCCCTCTCCCCCCGCCCCCAGGGAGTGTCCTCAGAACCCAAAAGCTGGGAGGGGGTCCCAGCTCTGGACCCTGCAGCCCAGGCCCCTGGGGGACCTAAGAACACACGTGGCAGGCTGCCTTCTCGAAATGGGCAAAGACAAGGCGAGAACAAAACGCAAATCAATATTTCAATAAATTATCCTGCCGCAGCGGCAGAATCACGCTGGCTGCCAGAGGGGCTGGGCGGCTGGGCTGGACCATAGGAATCTCTGTGAGGAAGGAGGCACTTGCCAGCATTGAGGCCAGTGGAGAAGGGCACGTTGCAGGGGCTGTCTGCCTGAGGACCTTTATTCCACGGTTCTCAGCCTGGTGACCCTTGGGGATATGTTTTGTTTTGTCCACGTAACTGACTTTAAGTGGGGTCAACATTTACTAGGAGGTCGACTTACTTTGGAAGATCCAGATGTAAACATTGGCCTGAGAAGTCCAGTCTGGCAGCTCGAGGTCCCCGCATTTCTACGTACCCGCAGTAGCGGGGCACTGAGTGCTCTCACCCAGTCTTTGCTACTGTCCTCGCTTACCACTAATCGACCCTCACCTTCTTTATCATGCCAAGGAAATATTTCTGCATACTCTTAGCCCTTCTCAGTGGGCAAAACCAAAGGTATTGTTTCTCATACAACCCACCTGCTTCACTGAGTTACATCAACTGTCTCACCCCTGTTGGCATTTGGGAGTTCAACACCCTCCCAGCACTTCCCACAAGTCTACCTCCTGAGCACTCTGGCCTCTTCCCCCTTACCCCCAACCTGATATGAGCTTCTTTCAGCCTGGTTCTCTGGCCCTGTAATGGGTATATCTTTCTGGCTAGACTTGGGACTCCTCCTCAAAGATGTGGCCAGAGCTCTTCTCCCACTGGTGTGGGGCCCACCAGCTGGACCCTGGAGACCAGCCACTGCCCTTGACTGGAGTTTCCGTGGTTCCCCCAAGGAAAAAGGACATTGCTGAAGACTCTCATAGCAAGTGACAATAACACAACTCACACTGACTTTCACGGGAGAGGTTGCCGGACACACATGAATGAGATGCATCTCTGTGACAGGCAGCCTCTAGGAGAGCCCCTGTGACCCCACCTCTTGGTATTCACACCCTGGAATAGTCCCCTCCCCTTGAGTGTGGGCAGGATTCCCTTCTAAGTAGCCTGTGGTTCCTGTCTTGGGTGTGCACTGTGTTGCTGTCTCTCAGGTCACTCAAGCTGGAGGAAGCAGGCTGTGGTAGGTTATTGTTCTGGGGTGTGGCAGGAAACCTTGGTCCAGCAGCCCATGAAGAGCTGAGTCCTGCCATCAGCCAAGTGAGCAAGCATGGGAGCTGGTCTTCCCCCAGGGGAGCCTTCAGATGAGACCACAGTCCCCACCTTCACTTGCCAGCAATATCAGGAGAGACCCTGAGCCAAAGTACCCAGCTAAGTTGCTTTTGGATTCTTGCCCCGCAGAAATAGATGATAAATGTTTGGATGTTTTCAGGCCATACATTTTTTGAATCATCTGGTACATAGTCACCTAAAAGTTTCATAGCAGCGTGGCCTCAGGCCTGGGTGAGCCAGGTGGTCATGTGAGGACACCAAGAGTTGACTCTTCTCCAGCCCAGGCCCTGCTCTCTCTGTGTTGGCTTCTTCCTCAAGTGCGGTCTCCTCCCATGGGGACGGGGGCACCAGCAGCTCCCGACTCATGGTCTCACACCTTTCCAGCTCCTTGGCCCACTTTGGTTATGTGCTCACTCCAAGCCATCACAGTTCTAGGAAGATGTGATCCTGGGATTAGCCAGGCCTTGAGCCCTCCCGCCACTGAGCCTGGGGTCCCACCCAGATGAACAGAGGGGAAGTTTTACTGAAGGGGGCCTGGGCTGCTGTTGTAAGACAAGTCTAGGCACGAGTAACTGCAGCTCACCAGGGCTTTGGAGAGAACCATACTAGAATTAGCTCAACCATGGAACCCTAAGGACCCTGAGGGCCGGCCAGCCCATCATGGGCAATAACCTCCTGATATGTAGGCTGGCAGACATGGCCCTGGAGGAACCAGAGCCCCTTTGTGGGAGGTGGCCCAGCAAGGCTGCTCAGCTGCTCTGTGGGCTTTGTGAGTGGGGAGGTCACACTCCAGTGGGGGCTCTGTGGCCATCCTAGATCGAGTTCTCATTGGCAGCCTGGTGATATCCCTCTGAACTGGACTTGGGCTGGCAATTTTCACCTCAGTGGGGACAAGCATAGGCCCCAATTTCTAGCACCAACTCACATCCACCCACAACAGTCTTTTCCTTCTCCTTCCACCCAGAGCTCCTTCCTTAGAAAGGAGATCCTCCCACCTGATTCCTTCTTCAGAGCTGCAACCTCGTAAGGTTTTCTGGAGGCAGCTACTACCTGGCAGGGACTCGGGCTGACCTGCAGGCATCTACTTAGATGGGATACAGATGCCACACTCCCTCCGCCCCTCCTGTGTCAGTCAGTTTGGGCAAGGTTGTGCTACAGCCTTATGACAACAGATACTTATTTCCTGCTCCTGTTACATGTTCCATGTCTCTGTTACTCGGAGTCTGGGTGACAGAGCAGCCACCATCTCAACACTGCTGGCTGAAAAGCTAGTGAGGAGAAATTGCTGCAGGGTCTCCTGTGGGCAGAGGCACAGGTCACTTCTGCTCACAGCTCACTGGCCAGAGGTAGTCAGTCACACTCTCTTCCCGGTCATGACTGGGGCAGTCACATACGTCCCTTTCCCCGCTGCAACTTCCTCAGGGCTGTCCATCTCTGTGCCTGTGTCCAGCGGGTCCTGATCACCACAGCTCTGATTCCAGTCTGTGACTTCCTTCATTGGGACTCACTAGGTCTCATTATAACAAGCACTCTTCCTCCCAGGTGTTCTGTGTTTGGGAGTTGGGAACTGGTGTGCCATCTTGTAAGTCACTGACTCAGATGATGCAAGAGAACCCTGGCAGTGAGCGGTCCTCCCCGGCCTTGAATCATTCTTCCTTCTTCTGGAACAGCCTGGGTTCCCAGCAATACCTATATCTACTCTTCACTCCTTCTATATATGAAAAGGAGCATGTGGCTATGCTTGATGGATGTATTTATGCCAGGGAAGAAACAAAACACCTGAAAACATGTCTACTAGGGAATGCATAGCTCTGCTTTATGGACAGGTGGATCCTGCCCATCAGGACTCTGCCTGGGGGGAACTATTCCGTGGTGGGAGTTCATAGTGAGAGGAGCAGACATGCTGCCTGGCGTGAGGAAAGCAGAGAGCAAAGGGAAGCATGCCACACAGGGGAGCCTTGCTTTGGGGACAATGTAGTGTATGTTTTGTTTGGGGAGGCAGTTTAGGGCAGGGCGTTGACTCTAGACATGGGTTTTAGGCTTCCCAGCTGTGTGGCTAAGGGCAAGTTACCTGACCTCTCTGAGCCTCATTTTCCTGCCTCTCAGGATGGTTGTGAGGACTGAATGAGAGAGGGAATGCCAACGCCATGGTGCAGAGTGGGCTGCTGGGCTGCCTGTCCCGCAGCCCACCCTGGCTCTCGGGTATACATCATGATACCAGTGGGATGTGGGGCTTCCTGTCCATGGTTCCTGAGGGAATTATCACTATGCCCCTGTTCTGTATGTGGCTCCTTTGCTAGATCTGCTGCAGTTTTTCTCCTCTGCAGTCTTTATGCTGTTTTCTGTAAGACATTCAAACAAGGGGGCAATGTAGGGCATCCCATCCCCTTCTCTGGGCTTCCACATCATGTTGGGAGTTCCGTCTGCCCTGCCTGGGACCCTGCCAGAACTGTGAGCTCTTCAGCACGAGGTCCACGTTGCACTGGCCTCCTGCCCAGGGCCTGCACAGAATAGGAGTCTGATAGACTGCCACAGAGGCCCCTCGAAGTGGGTGAGGTGGGATGGACTGTGTGAGGCCTCAGATAGCCTCAGAACTTGGCTTCCACCTCTCACTTGAGAAGTGGGCAGTGGTTTCATGTGGAAACTCACACAGGCATGTGTGACTGGGGAACATTTCCTCCACTCAGAAGAGTGGAGCCAAGTGGGAGGCGGGTCCTGAGGTGGACCGGACTCAGCTCCACGTGGCCCAGGGTGCTGGCGGGGGTGGGGGGGTCTGTGAGCTAGTACTACTGCCTGCTCAGTTCCCATCCCATCTACCAGACGCGTTAACCCCTTGCTTCTGTCTCTCCCACACCCCCTGCAGTCCATGAGCCTCATTGAGATTGGGAACCCCTCCCAGAGCCTGGAGAACGTCTGCCGTTGGGCTTACCTCCAGCAGAAGCCAGACACAGGTCATGATGAGTACCACGATCATGCCATCTTCCTCACGCGGCAAGACTTCGGACCTTCGGGCATGCAAGGTGAGCCTCAGCTCTGCAGGGACCCAGAAAGGAGGGAGGCTGGGCATGAGCCCTTGCGAGGGTCCCTGGCAGCCTTGGTCCAGTCTGGGAAGGGTGTCAGGGCAGAGAGAGGCTGTGGCCGCCTTAGTCCATGAGGGCTGTGTAAGCTCTCGTGACCTCTTGGCTCATGGAAAACCACTGGGGCCTCTGCCATTTCGCCTAGGAAACTGCATCCCTCAGGGGGACAGCAAAGGTCAAAGGTGGTGAAATGGCTCAAGCCTGGGGCTGGCAGCCCAAGGACCAGATGGGATCCAAGGCAGAGTTGTTTGCTTCTCCCGTTTGCGTTTTTAAAAAACAAATTTGAATAAGTTTTCCATCTTTAGAAGTTAAAGGATTTCACTTAAAAATTCAAACTATATAAAACTGACAGATCTAAAAGGAGAAATTGACAAGGCCTACAATTATAATTGAAGATTTTAACATATTCTTAGAAACTGATAGAACAACAGATAAGAACGTTGGTAAGGATACAGAAGACTTGAATGAAGAAGCGACCTAATGAATTATAGAATATTACACCAGACAGCTGAGGGATACACACTCTTGATGACTGCAGCACGAAACCATACCAAAGCAGACTACACAGCGCCATAGGGAAATCTCAACAAAAGACAAGATTGAAACCACACACTGGAAAAGAAAATAACTCGAAAAATTATGAATGCTTGAAAATTAAACAGTATGCTCATCAGTAATCTGTGGGTCAAAGAAGTAACAGTAGAAAGTAGGATATATCTTTCAACAAAATGATAGTGACAGTACGGCATATCAAAAATTGTGGATGTAGCTAACATAATGATTAAATTGTATTTATAACCTTATCAGTTTACCGGTCAACCACATCAACAAAAATGGCTAAACCAAATCAGTCAATCAACCAAAACATCTATCTCAAGAAATTAAAAAAAGAACAGCTAGCTAAATTCAACAAAAGTGGAAGGGAGGAAATTATAAATGTAAGAGCAGGATTGTTGAGATGGGAAACGGTTATAAAGAAAATCAGTAAAATCAAAATTTGGTTCTTTGAAAAGATATCAATTAGAACCGGAATGCCCCCAGCAATGCTAGTTTAAAAAAGAAAGGAAGAAAATACAGATTTACTAAGATTAGGAAAATAATAGGGATCTGATTACTACTCTGGCTTTAAAAAAGGTAATAAAGGGGCACCTGGGTGGCTCAGTGGGTTAAAGCCGCTGCCTTTAGCTCAGGTCATGATCCCGTGGTTGTGGGGTTGAGCCCCGCATGGGGCTTTCTGCTCTGCGGACAGCCTGCTTCCTCCTCTCTCTCTCTGCCTCTCTGCCTACTTGTGATCTCTGTCTATCCAATAAATGAATAAAATCTTTTAAAAAAAAAGGTAATAAAATAATGAGAAGATATTTTGAACATCATTATGTTGATAAATTTGTTAATTTAGATGAAAGGTATAAATTCTTTG
>RCUC01039186.1:0-12977 GCA_003697995.1 Taxidea taxus jeffersonii | reverse complement strand
ATCACCAACTCCTATTGGTCCCGGAATTCCCTCCCACTCTTTATGCCACCCCTGGTCTGACTATAGGATTATAAAAATAATCCTTTTATTATTTTTATTTTTAAAAATTTACTCCTCTATCTTGGAGAGAGAAAGAGAGCATGAGCGAGGGGATAGGGGGCAGAGGGAGAGAATCTCCAAGCAGCCGAGCTTGGAGCTGATGTGGGGCGATCCCACCACCCATGAAATCATGACCTGAGCCAAACCAAGAGTCAGATGCCCAACCTACTAAGCCACCCCGGCTCCCCTGGGGGGGGGTTCCTTTTAAAAGATAAACCTGAGCATTTCATTTCTTTACTTAAAACCTGTTTTCCACTGTGACTGCAGCTTCTCATCTTCTCTTTCTTATCTGCACTTGGACCTTCTGCCAGGCCCTTGGATTTCTCCTATCATCCCTGCTTAGCTGAGTCTCCTAGTCACTCACACCCGCCCATGCTCCCTTCTCAACCTTTCCATGTCCACATCCTTCTGGATTTGGGCTTTACCTATTCACCCAGACTTGAACTCTGGAGTTATTTACCCACTCCCTGAATATGTTTAGGATCCGCGAACTCAGCTCTGTCCGGGGCTTCCAGGGACCTTGCTCCTCATCTTCAGCCTGCTTTCCTCAAGTCCAGCACCATCTCCTTGAGACTTTATTCCACCCTTTTGCCTCTTCCGGAGCCGCCGATCACTTCCCATTTCACAAGGGAAACAGTAGCCAAGGAAGTTGCGCACTTGCTCAAGCTTTCCTCACCTCACTTCCTTGGTAAGAAGGAGGTCTCTCCTGCCCAGGGTCAGCATGCCTCCTTGTGTGGTGGTATGCTCCATCCATCGGTCCCCTTCAAGCGTGCCCCTGTCCCAGTTGCACCCTCTCTGCTGGGTCTCGGGCTACAACTTCATCCTTTCTATCTTTTCTGCCCACACCTGCCTACTTCCCTTCCCCACCTGCTTTTTGCTGCTTTGCCGTAGAGCCCTGCTCCTCCTGTCCTGCGAACACTGCTCTCATCCGCCCCCCCAGACTCCTCTCATCTCACTCGGTGCCATCTCATCTCCCAGGGTGTCACACTCTTGGATTTTCTACTCCGTAGCCATTCTCTCTGCTGCTGCTTCTGCAGGTCCCCACTGTTAAATGTAAGAGTGCCCTTCACAGAAGAGTCTGGAATCTCTTCCCTTCACACTCTCCTGGCAATTTCATCCCAGCTCATGGGTTTCAATACTGACTTCAGATGATAATGCCCATAAGTTCTATCTCCAGCCCAGACTGTTCTCCCGAATTCCAGACTCAGGTCTAACTGCCTCCCAGACCTCTCCACTTGGGTCTACTGCCATGTCACACTTACCCTGACCTCATGAAGCTTACATTTCATTGGGCAAGGCTGGTGAGACATGGGATAAACAAGGAAAATGCAAACATATCAGGTAATTAAATATGCTAAGGAGAAGTAAAACAGGGAAAGAAGATAGAAGGTGTATGTTTGTGTGTTTGTGTGGGGTGGTATAGATTTTGGATAAGGTGGCCAGGAAAGGCCTGCTGAGGATGTCACATTTGAGTAAAGGGCTGAATAGAGCATGTGGACATCTGGGGGGAGAAAGCTTTTCAGGCAGTGAGAATAGCCCTGCAGTGGCCCTGGCATGTCTGCAGAACAATGATGAGGGTCGTGGTTACAGAAGAGGGTCACTGAGGGCAGAGAGAAAGGACGCAAGGTCAGAACTCAACAGCTACCCTCCTCTCTGTGCTTATACCCTCCCTGCCTTCTATCCTCAACCCAGCAGCTAGAGCAAGTCTTTAAAAGTATAAATGGATCAAGTCACTCCTTAGGTTCCAAAACCCTCTAAGGGCTACCCTTCCCCCTCCCAATAAAAGCCTACAACCTACACAGCTTGACATGTGGCCCCCCCAGCCCCTCTGCCATCCTTTCTTCCTACCCCCCGGATTCTATTCCAGCCATACTGCCCTCCATGTTACTTCTTGGATATGCCGGACACACTCCCACCACAGGGCCTTTGTACTTGCTTTTCCTCATCATCTTCTTTGCCCAGATATCCACATGGCTCCTATGCTCACCTTTGCAGTGAGGTCTCCCTGGCTTCTCATGTAAAACCGAATTGCCCTCCCCCACCCCAGCACTTCCCATCCCCCTCAGTTGGGGCTATTGCTCTCCATGGCACATACCCGCCTCCTCCCCTACTGTTTGAGTTTTCATTTTGTCCAGCATCTCTGTCTGCAGCCAAGTCCCCAGGGCAGCACTTGTGCCTGTTTTGCTTGGCACTATGCTCCCATGGCCCTGAAGCCCTCCTGAGCACACTGAACACACAGTAGGTGCTGAACACTTGTCGAGTTTGCTCAGTGAGTCCCTCTTCTCTACTCTCCGTGTCCAACTGACCATCATGCCAGGTGCCTTTGCTTTTCTCTCTAGCAGGGTCCTTCCCTTCACCTCATTCCTGAGGCTTTTGCTTAGTCTGGCATCTCATTTTGTTTGCATGGCTGTGATGGCCCCCAAGGGTCCTGTGGCCTCTCCACTCCGCATACAGCTGCTGGAGGCTTTTTCTAAAATTGGTTTCTCTCCTTAAACCTCTGAAAACTGCAAGTGGCTTCCAGCGGGCCTGACAACTAACTCCAAGCTTTCTTGTGCTGCAGTCAAGGTTTTTTGGAACCCAGTGCTGTCTGCGCTCCCCTCCAGATTTGGCCACAAGCTGAGGGACGAAGCTGAGAGCAGGTCCTCCCACAGGGGGCTGGGATCCTTCTGCCTTTCTGTTTGGCTCCAACTGTTTCCTTCTTCCCAGCCCTCGAGTCTTGGGGCTGGTATCCTCCCCATGGGTTACATGCTCTTTTATGCAAGCCCTCATTTTAATAAAATTTGTTACTGCTCTATCTACCCTCCTAGATGATCAGTTTCTTGAAGGCAGCAATGAGACTGATGACTGTCTCATCCCAGCCTCTAACACAGGTGCCTGACCCTCAGCGGGGGCTGAGGGGTCACATCTAGGCACCTGTGAGGAGGAGGAGTAAGAACACAGGTGAGAGATGAGCACAGACCCAACTCCTGCTTGCTTCTCTCTTCTCCTTGGCCTTGCTCTCATGCGAGTGTCCTATCAGGCTTGCTCCCATCTGCTTTCCCCCATTTCCTATACTGGGGCACCTCAGTCAGGAGTCTAACCTAATGTTGAGGGGGGCTGGGTAGCCACTAGCCACAAAAGGCAGGGCCTCTCTCCTATGTCAACAGGTAGGCTCATTCTGTGGCATGTTCTGGCTGGGCCAGCCAGGCCCACATATTATTGGGGAAACTGAGGCAGCCCGTGAGGTTTGTGTTTGCAGCCTTGATGATTACAAGCCAGTCTCCACGCTTAAGGACCAGAGATGTCCAGGTCTAGGAGATGGAGATGCTACTGAGATTCTGGTTAGGCTAGAGGCGGCCGAGCTGGCTGAGCCTCGTTGGGGAATGACAGTTGTGAAGCCATGGGGCGGGCTGTGTGATTAACAGCTTTCTCCTGGCACCACCAGAAGGGAACTTGTTCTTGGCAGAATGTCAGAATTCACAGCCAGGCTTGCTCATAACTTGCATCCGACCATGAAATATCAGGCTGCACCCCAGCCTGCCCCTTTCCCACCCATTCCATCACTGGGGACTTTTCTATTCACAGGCAGCCTTTCTCTCTGGCTGGAGAGACAGAGTGCGGTTAGAAATACCACATTCTCCTGAATAGTCAGGTGTCTTCTCACCAGTAGGGCTGGGAAAGAAGGAATTCCCCGCCCCATGCTGCCTTTCTCTCTCCCCCTTCTCTCAACTGCTTGTTCAGTGGCTCTGACTCTGAAGTTCAGTAGTTCCTCTGCCAAGAGAGGGACATCTGCTGCCAGCAGACCTCTTTGCTATACTGTAAAGGGTCAAAGAAACCTCTTTAATCAAACACACTTGAGCTGAGACCTAAAGACCCCGAGGGGGTGCTGAGCCACACATCAACATGAGGAAAGAGAATGCCAGACACTGGAAGAACATGTGCAAAGGCCCTGAAGCAACAGGAAACCTGAGATGTTGGAGGACAACCAAGAAGTTGGGATCACTGGAACAGAGAAGGGGAAGGGGAGAGTGGTAGGAGATAAGTCCATTTTGAAGTGGGCACAATCATGGAAGGCTGTCAGGAAAAGGTGACTGGGCTAGGGGCCTGGTCTTTGATGGATTGTGAGAACATGAAGGGGTGATGTGAGGGCACCATGGGGCCAGCTGTGTCAAGCCAAGTCTCTTGAATTCCTTACAGTGCCAGTTTTCCATGGTGAGAGGTAATCGGCAGATACTCGGGTTCAAGATGGACCGGGAATAGATCAGAAATCCTGTGCCCTCGTGTTTGCCTTAGGATCCATGAACTCTGTGGGGCTGGCAGAGAACTATTTGTCTGGCCCTGGATGCCCTTCTGTAACTGGGGGGATGTGGGCAGAGGGGTGGCTCCTAGGTACATCCCATCAGTGGTGTATTTTTTTTTTTCTTTTACAAAAAAATAAAATGTACTAGCTCTGTCTGCTCAATCTGGGGCCAACTCAGTCTCACTGAGCAGCTGAGAGCTCAGACGGTGATCTTTAAATGATCATTTGCCACTAAAAGGGACCGAGGCTCTTTGGAGAAATGGCTGCTTCCAGGTTCTTGGGGAAGAGAAGGACAAGCTGAGCCTGAGACGTCTTATCAGGTACCTGAGCCTCTGACCACTTGTAACAGCACAAAAGGGAAGAATTCTTGGCCCAAACACTGAAGCTTACTCTGATCAAGCCGGTTCACAGGAAGTACACAGAGCAGAGGGACACACTGAATGGCCCCATGGGGACACAGACCCCAGACCATGGGCACCTCTTCGGGACACATGATCTGGTTTCTTCACTAAGTAAATTGCAAGGAAAAGGTGGGAGGAGGGGAATCTTACCAATTAAAGAGACCGAACCAATCAAAGAGAACGAGCGGGTAAATCAACCACACACAACATGCGTGCCTTTCTCAGATCCTGAGTCAAACAAACGATACATTTATGAGGCGATTGGCAACATCTGAACACTACTTAGACCGTAGACGTATTTGCCCTTAAACAACTATTTCTATGTGTTATAATGGATTGTGGTTATGTTTTCGAAAAAAATTCTTGCATTCTAGAAATGTATATTTAAGAATTTACAGATGAACTGATAAGGCGTCTGGATGTTCTTCAAAATAATCCTCAAAAACAAAACAAAACAAAACAGAATAATCCTCAGTGTTGGGTCGGTGGGTGGGGGTCGGGATGCACCAAGGCTGGGCTTGGGTTGACATTGTGGAAGCTGGGTCCTGGGAATCAGAGAGAGCAATGGCAGGGGCTGGGGGAAGAAAGCTAGGGAGCTGCTGATCCATCGGCATAAATGAAATTTCACTTAAGATGAATACATTCTAGAGCTCTACTGTGCAACACTGTGTCTATAGTTAACACAGTGCATTGTACACGTCAAAACTTGCCAAGAGGGTAGATCTCATGTTAAGTGTTCTTATCCCAATAAAAGAAAATCAAAAAGAAGGAGGGGTACTGTGCTTTACCACTCAGACCCTTGGCATGGGGGGATGTGAAGAGGCTATGGGATCCACCACTTCTGCCTTCTACACACGTTTACTGAGCACCTACTATGTGTCAGGTGCCACAAAGGCACAGTTAGGAGATGTCATGCCAGCCCTTTCTTCAGGCTTTTGGGCCAGGGAATATTAATGCCACTGCTGAGGACCTGCCACCAAGCATTCCTTACCAGTCCCCCTGTGACTGTAGACCCCTGCGCGACCTCAGGGAACATTTGCGGAGGAGTCCTTTGGCATTTGGCCAACGCTCAGACGCACATGAGGAATCGACCCCCTCTAGCCGGCTGCCCATGCATGCTTGCCAGTCTGGACACTGACTCCTCAGCATGGCTCTAGCCTGTCTTCTGCCTCTTCCCGCCTTCTCTCTTTCTAATTCAGGCATTGGATAATGACAGTCAAGTTATAAAGTTTTAAGAGTATAGCTTGATGACTTTACATATGCACATGCTAATGCAGTCCCTGCCCAGACCAAGATCTAGAACATTCTCAGCCCTTCGGAAGGTTTCTTTGCTCCTTCTTCCAGCCAATACGTATACCCACCAACCCGACTTTAATCATCAACTAGTTTTGCTGGTTTCTGAACTTTGTATATGCAGAATCATGTAGATTGTGTGCTTTTAATTTCAGATCTGGCTCAGTTGGTCCAGCATAGTGTCCCTGATATCCATCCACGTTGCTGTGGCCAGCACGGTCGTTATTTTTCCTAGCTGTATAGTAGTTCAGCCAATTTAACAACACAGCACAATTTATTTACTCCTTCTCCTGTTGATGGCATCCGGTCTCATCTTGGGACTCCTCTTTCCATGGACTCTCCACTTCATGCCTCCCAAGCCACGGGCCCCCCCACTCTTCTACGTCTTTATATGTATAGTTTCCTCTGTCCTCCCGCTTTGTGATATGTATAAGAATACTAGCAATTAAAATGTCCTGTGATCAAAGCATGTACAGAATATTTGGGGAACAGAAAGGAGCCGCTAACTAAATCCAGGGGTGGGCAGGGCGGCGATATCACAGGGCTGAGCCTGACCGGCTGGGAGGAAGGCCCAGGTATGACTCACAGATGGCTATAAGTGGGGGTCTGGGACAGCAGCTGGACTGTCCTGAGACTTCTCACATCTGAGCCTCCAGACAGCTTGCCCACCTTGAGGTGTGTTGGGGAGGGCGCCATGGGCTCTGAGCCTCTGAAGCTACTTTGCATGAGCGAGCACATTCAGTGGCCAATCAGGCTCAGTGACCTGCCTGACCACGGAAGGGAGCTTGGAGTGCAGCCCAGGAATAATAGGGGGTGGGGCTGTCGTGTGTGTGTGTGTGTGTGTGTGTGTGTGTGTGTGTGTGGTCCACCTCTGGGGATGTTAAGGGGGCACCTGAGCCTGACGCAGTGAAGTGTCGCTGCCATGAGAGCAGCAAGAGAAGACACATCTGGAGGCGCCTGGGAGAGGAAGGGAGCTCTTGTGCAGATGGGCACTTGCTGGGGCAAGGTTTCTCCCCAGTTCCTCTGTATCCCTCTTGCTTGCAGGGATTTCTGCCTCCAAAGGCTGGCCCAGACCTCTGGGGATGAGAGGCCTCCCGCATGAAGTGCCCTAGGGCAGAGGCTTTCATCACAGGTCCTTCCCGCCTGCTGCACCCCTACCACACCCCCTTTCCCCAGGGAAGTCTGCAGGCCAGAACTGCTGCCCCTCTCCATACGTGCATTCCATAAGTTTGGGTTCCTCTAGACGTCAGGAGGGACCTTTACATGACATCCTGTGATTTTCTAAGGCACCCAGTTCCATGTCGGCTTGCTGAGGTGAGAGCAGGGGCTGCCTGCCTATCTTGGGAAGGACTGCCAAGAGCCCCTCCTCCAAAGGCCCCAAGGATTGGTGACCCTATATTCTGTCATTCAGCCTAGAATACTTTTGAGGGTGAAAGGGGAGCATTGCTAGTAATCATACCACTTGGCAGGCATAACTGGGCTGTCCTGGGCACACCAGGGGGCATGGGCACGCTGGTGGAGTGAATGGCTCAGGCAGGTGGGGACCCCCTCATGAGGGCAAGTGATGCGTCTTGTGTCCATACACAGCTCCCTGGATGCCCCGGAAAGAGCCAATACCTTCCTTCCTGGCCTTGTTTACTGGTGTCTCAGGGTCAGACAGATGACAGACTGCGGCTGTGGCTCGTGCTTCTACTTGGTAGGTGGGGACAAGTGGCGGAGGGGCACCCTGAGTCTATTGGACAACCTCTGGGTTGTGGCCCTACTAGGTGCCTTTATTTCTGTGGGCTATGGCCCTGGCTGGCACACACTGCTCTTTCTCAAGCCCTCCACCTCTGGTGCTCATCACACCTGGCCTGGGAACGAGGGTCCAGGAGGAGGGAGATGCCACTCTTTCTGGTGGCCCCCTTCTTGACCTCTTTCTGGTTCCTTCAAAGTGGGTGCTTCCTGAAGCTCTACTCCCAGCCCTACTCTTCTCTTTGTCCCTCCATCCTCTTTCTGTCCCCATGCTCCTGCTTCGACAACCACCCCCTTCTTGGTCCCCTTTATCTAAGGTTTCAACCTCCTCCACCACAACCATGTCTTGGCACTCTCATACCAGCATATGCCAGCCCCTTGGATTCCATATTCCTCCCCAGAGCTGATGCTCTCAATTGTCCCTGCTCCTTCAAAGGAACTTTCCTTCTCCCAGGCCTGGGCCCAGTGCTGGGGGGTCTCAGGACCTCCTGGTAGGTTCTCCCTTCTGCACAGCCCTCAAGCCACTGCCACCCCCACTGCAGGCCCCACCCTCCCAGCCACAGCACGCAGAGGCAAGATCGGAATATTCTGTCTCCCTGCTTGGCCTCTGTTCTGCTTGCTCACTGTTGCCAGATTCCACTCAATTTGGCGCCACCCGCGGCCCTGGGCTCTGCTCTGGGGCTCGGAAGGCTGGGCACAACCCAGACTGGTAGGAAGGAAGAGACAAGGACACGCCGGGGGCCCCACGCCAAGTGTGAGGAGCAGCAGAGATGGAGGGATTGAAAAAGAGCCAAAGGCCATGGAAATTTAGGGATGACTTCCTGGAAGAGGAGCACATGCTCTAAACTTCAAAACACCACCCCCTCCAAACAAACAAAAAAAACCCCAAGACAAAAAAACCCCGAAACAAAAAACAAAAATAGTAGTAGCCCTTTGCAGTGTTGACCAGAACAGTGAAAACTATGAAACATCAAATGCTCAGCATGAGACTGCATAACGCCCCACGGAATATTCTCGAATGGAATACTGTACTGCTGCTACAGTGAACCAGCCCAGGTAAATCTTAGCGAGGTAATGTTGCATGAGAAAGGCAAGCTAAAGAATGGTGTGCACGGCATACTGCCATTTCTACAAATCCTAAAGGCAGACAAGACAATACTATACATTGCTATGGATACAGAGATTTGCGGTAAGAGTATGAAGAGATGAATGGGGTGACAGACTCCAGATTTACCTCTGGGGAGGGAGGGAGCAGAGGAGGAAGGGACCGCAGGAGGGAACTTACTTTCGTCTGTGTTCTATTTCTTTGAAAAGAGAAACAGAGAAAGGGATCTGAGGCAAATATGGCAACATGTGAACAGCTGTTCTGTATGGGTGATTATGGGTACAGGGGCCCTCGGCCTAGCATTTTCTCGTTATCTGTGCATCATTCTGTAAATGGAAATTTTAAAAGAAGTTAAAAGAACATAATGGGAGGTGGCCTTCTGTACACAGCTTGATCATTCTCTAATGGGGGCTGGGGGGAATGAGGGCACCCAGGGTGGAGTATGGGTGGGCACAGATAAGGCAGGGGTTGGTTGGTGGGAGACAGGAGCCCGAGTGGGGAGCTTTGTGGGGAGGGTACTAAATCTGGGGCAGGTTCCTAAAGGAGGGGGGACACACTGACTTTCTCCTGCCTGCCTACTTGCCCCCCAAGTGTGTTGCTTAGTGTCCATGCCTCCCTACACCCCCACAGCAGCTCCTGGCTGGCTGATTTTCAAGTCAGTGCTGTATTCAGAGAGTGACTACTACAAAAGCATTAGCTCGCAGGGTGCTCGTGACAAGCAATGGTTAGATTTACACATAGCAGCTCCCTGAATTCTCAAGGTGGGCCCCCAGGTGGGCACTGCTACCATCACCACGACCTTGATTTTCTAGATGAGGACGAAGAGGCAGAGAGGTTTGGGAATTTGCCCCAAATTCCAGAGCCAGTCAGAGCGAAGCTGGGATTTGAACCCAGGCTGTCTGGTGCCAGAGCCTGTGGTCCTTGTTGTGCCGCATTGTTCCTCATATGCCGGGTGCTGTGCCGGCACTGTGGATTTGATAATGACCCCAGGCCCTGCCCTTGAAGAGCTCTGGGGCCAGGGCGAGGGTGGGACACCAAACAAGCAACATGCAGGAGACAGTAAAGAAAGAGAAACTTGGGCCCCAAGGGAGAGAGTCCAGAGAAGGACACACTGAGGCTGAGGCATCAGGGAAGACCTCTCTGAAGAGGGGGACATTTAAACAGAGACCTAAAGTTAGCCAGCGGGGGGGGGGGGTGGGGGAGGGCAGGTGGGATGGAGGGAAGAGCAAGTGCAAGAGCAGGAGCTCGATGTGGGTAAGAAATCAGAAGAGGGTCAGAGGAGCCAAAGCATGCAATAAACAAGGGGCAGGAAAGCAAAGCCATGAGGCCATCACCCAGGGCCCTCCTTCCAGGAGGGGAAACACATGTTCGGGTTTGCCCCCACTGTCCCAGTTTGTGCCTGTGATCCCAGCATAAACATTCATAATGTCTCGTTTTGGTTTGGACAATAATAAATTTGAAGGTCACTCTCTCAAAGGCCATGGTGGAGAGTCTGGATTTTGTTCCCAGGGCAGTTGGAAAGCATGGAGGGGTTTTAGCGGAGAGTGACACTCTAATTTATAATGTAAGTTCACCATGGCCGCTGTGTGGAGAGGGCCTGCAGGGGAGCAGGAGGGAAGCCGTTGTCCCCTTCCTGACTCCGCTGCACAGTGTGGAAGGAGCGAGGCCTGGGAAAGGCAGGGGAGGCCCGGCTTGAGCCAGCTGAGGTTGCAGCCATGGGCAAAATGACTCAGGGCAAATACATCCCCAGAGACGATGCTCCCCTTCTCCTCCCTATGCTGACTCGGCCCCGAGGCTTCCAGGAGGGACCTTCAGGGGATGGGATGAAGCCCCTGAAAACAGCCGCCCACCTCCCAGGACTGCAGGAAGGCTGCTGAGAGAAAGAGGAAAGCTAAAGGACTCAGTCAATGTCAGAAAAAATGATGAATGGTATTAAGTTTCCCTTTGATAATGTGTCCCTATCCCCTTCTGATCCCACACAGCCTCCTCCCCACCTACAATAAGAGATTTCAGAAGCGAGAGGCCAGTGCATTCACAGACACCAGGAGGGGAGGATCTCCTGGCCATCTGAAACTGAATGAGATCCTGGAGAAAGCAAGTGGCTTCGAGTCCCTGCTGATGTACCGGCTTGGGGCACCAGCATGCACTGTGCCCCCACCACTGGGTGCTGGCATTTGTGTCTGTGAATATGTGTGTGTGTTGGGTGGGGTATTTAGAGGAACATGTACACTACTGACCACATACTATGGGGCAGACGTCTGCACAGATGCCACAGATCTCTTATATTTGGGGGTTTGGGAGTGTGAAAACAAACCCTGGGCTTGTCATGGCCATTCAGAAAGGAAGGACAGAAGTTCAAAGCTTGCAAAACGAATCCTGCAAGCACGAGGGGCCTCTCTTTTGTCGACCACAAAGCGCACCTGCCCAAGACACCAGGAAGGTTGCTAAGTCAACCTTGTGTGCCCAGGTGGAGAGTCACCTTCCGCCTAGGAAGGCCATCCCAGTCTGAGTGCCGGGAAGGCACAGCCGCAGGCTCAAGGAGCAAAGGAAGGGGCTGCTGGGAGACGGGTCACTCACCAAGCGGCAGGACGAAGAAGAAGGGGAACCAGCAGAGCACGAAGACGCCCACGACGATGGCCAGCGTCTTGGCTGCCTTCTTCTCGCGGGAGAACTTGAGCAGGCGCACGGATAGGGAGCTGCGGAAGGTGTGGCCCTTAGCGCTGCGCGGGCCGTGCGTCCCGTCGGCGGTGCCAGTGCTGGCTCCGCGACAGTGGATGCGCAGCACCACCTCGGAGGCCTTGCCGCGCTCTCGCTTGACGCCAGCCTCCAGGCTGCGCGTGGTGCTCCGCGCTACCACGTACACTCGGCAGTACATGACCACGATGACAGCCATGGGCAGGTAGAAGGAGCACACCGAGGAGAAGACGGCATAGCCTGCCTCCTCGGTAATGCCGCAGAAGCGCTCGTCAGGGGGCACGGGCTCCTTCCAGCCCAGCAGGGGCCCCACGGACACCACGAGGGCCACGGCCCAGAGCAGGGCCAGGATGGCGGCCGCCTTGCGCTCAGTCATGATCGCAGGGTATTTGAGCGAGTGCCGCACGCCCACGTAGCGGTCCACCGAGATGGTGCAAAGGCTGAGGATGGAGGCCGTGCAGCACAGCACGTCCACGGCGGCCCACACGTCGCAGAAGGCCCGGCCGAAGGCCCAGAAGCCCAGGACCTCCATGGTGGCTGAAAAGGGCAGCACCGTGGCGCTCAGCAGCAGGTCGGCCACGGCCAGGTTCACGATAAAATAGTTGGTGACTGTCTGCAAGTGGCGGTTGCAAGCCACCGAGAGGATGACCAGCAGGTTGCCCGCCACAGCCGTGAGGATGAAGGCGGCCAGGAAGACGCCCACGCCCACGCCCTGCGCACTCACCACTAGTCCCCCGACGGCCGCTGTGCCGTTCACCTCGCCGCCCGCGCCCGTGCCCCCCGGCTCCCCGGCGGAGCTCTGGTTGTCCTCGCCGCTGCCCGCGCCCACCACGCCGCCGCCGCCGCCGCCCGCGGCTCCCGGCACGCCGCCCACCGCCGGGCCCTCCGAGGCGGCTGCGCCACCCGCGCCGCCCCCGCCGCCGCCCGCGCTGGAGCCCCCCGAGCTGCTGTCAGGGCGGGGTCCCTCGAAACTGACGCTCAGGAGGTCGCGGAAAGTCATCTCAGCGCGTGGCCGTCGGGGGCCGGGCCCGGGCGCAGGACAGGCGGCTGGCCGGGAGAGGTGCTCCGGGCATAGCCGCGGGGCTCCGGCTGTAGCCCGGCGCTCGGGTCCCGTCGGAGTCCTGCCCGAGTTCCTGTAGTGCCGAGCGCTGCTGTCCGCGAGCGGAGCGGGGCTGGCCGGGGCGGCAGCCGGGGCTCCCGAGGCTGGCGGCGGAGTCGGACCGGAGAGCCGGGGCCGCGGACGCGCGCTGTTCTCTGAGCGTGCCCAGGCGAGCGGGCAGAGCGGCGGCTCAGGGGCCGGGCAGTGCAGGCAAAGCCACTGCGGCGCTCTCTCTACCGGGCGCGGGGGGCGGGACGGAGGAGGGGCAGCGCC
>RCUC01039181.1:0-10204 GCA_003697995.1 Taxidea taxus jeffersonii | reverse complement strand
GAGAAAATGCGGAGTGGCAAGATGGCACCCAAGCCCCAGTCTCGCTGCACCTCTACCCGCTCAGCAGGTGAGGCCCCTTCAGAAAATCAGAGTCCCTCAAAAGGCCCTGAAGAGGCCAGCAGTGAGGTTCAGGACACAAATGAAGTGCTTGTGCCTGGTGAGCAGGATGAACCACAGACACTGGGCAAAAAGGGCAGCAAAAGCAATCTCTCTGTTTACATGACCCTAAATCAAAAGAAATCTGACTCTTCCAGTGCTTCCGTGTGTAGCATTGATAGCACAGATGATTTGAAATCCTCCAACTCTGAGTGTAGTTCTTCTGAAAGCTTTGATTTTCCTCCAGGCAGTATGCATGCACCTTCCACCTCCTCCACTTCCTCCTCTTCAAAGGAAGAGAAAAAGCTCAGTAATTCCTTGAAAATGAAAGTCTTTTCCAAAAACGTCTCTAAATGCGTCACACCAGATGGCAGGACCATATGTGTAGGGGACATTGTTTGGGCCAAGATCTATGGCTTCCCTTGGTGGCCAGCCCGTATTCTTACTATAACTGTGAGCCGGAAAGATAACGGCCTTTTAGTCCGACAGGAGGCCCGCATTTCATGGTTTGGGTCTCCAACAACCTCTTTTCTTGCTCTTGCGCAACTCTCCCCCTTTTTAGAAAACTTCCAGTCACGCTTTAATAAGAAGAGAAAGGGCCTGTATCGCAAGGCTATCACAGAGGCGGCTAAGGCTGCCAAGCAGCTGACCCCTGAAGTGCGGGCTCTGTTGACACAGTTTGAAACGTGAACATGGACAGTAAGGTAGGCAAGAACCATTGGAAGGCGCCACAGATTTTCTAGTCTAGTCAGGAGTAACTTCTTCTAAATAGCTTGGCCAGATCGGAGAGAGGAATTGTCCTCAATCGGCTGCTTTTTTAATACTTACCTTAATAGCCATTTTTAATAGACTGAGAAGCTTAAAGAACAAGCAGTCAAATTTTGTCTTAAGGAAGTGAGATTTTAGCAGTATTTTTCAGTTTTGAAGTCAAACCATCCCAAGGCATAGGAGCCATAGCCTCAACTGAAAATGAATTTTTGCAGGGACTGTTAATGGCCATTTGTACCTAGTACTGTGTGTATGTGTGTATATTTATATATATGCACATGTACGTATATGTGTGTATATGCATACATACATACATATTACATAGAGCCTGTCACTGTGTGACACAGGTTGTGTATTTGGGATTGCAGTAAGGGCTGATGAGCTGGATTGGGGGCTGGGGGTGGGGAATAGTGTGGATATTTAATGACTACTTGTTTTTTAATTAATGAGTACATAGCCTTTCTATGTGCACAACGGCGCCAGAGTTTGATACCTAGGTGTTTGACAAACTGAGATGCTTGCTATTCAGTTGCCGACTGTGGAAATAGCCCAGTCTTTGGGGTTAAGACTTTTAAGGCTGACAAGGTTTCAATCATCACTCTTTTGTTTAATGGGGATTTAACAAAAACTTTCAAATTTCTGGTTTGGGAGTTTAGGTAGGTTTGTCTTTGGATATGTAAATAGTTGATTGCTAAATTTGGTCAGATTTCTCCTGACTGGCTGTTCCTAAATTCTTAGGATACGTCCTGGTAAATTACACTTTGTGAATTGTCATATGTGTAATTGTTGCATTTTGGATGTACCTAATTTGATAATTTTTAAAAAATATTTCGTTTAAGGTATCTGTTTGCAGGTCAGAAAATGAGAAAATGTAATTGTGTAATGCTCTGAAATGTAAAAAAAAAAGCTGTAAATAAAATCGACTAAATCCAAATTATTTGTGTGTGTTTCTCAAAAAGCTTTGAAAAATATCAAGATGGTAGAAAGTTACTCTTTGTAATAGTTTATAGAGGAGATGAAAAAAATCGAACCTTTATTTTCCTATTCTATCAGAGACTGTATTACCTGACCATAGATAAAATTCAAGTAAGTGATTAATCCGTATATTCTGAAAATGAGGTTTTACAGTGTAGAGGTCTGATATGCTTCTAGATTTGAGACCGTCCTCCCGCCAATTTCTCATAAATGTGTGGGTTTAATTTTACTCATGTTTAGCCTTGATACTTCATCACATGGCTCTTTTTTTATATTTGGGTAGTTAAAACCAGTCTCTTGCCTGGTCTGCCTCAGGTATTCTTGCTTTTGGGGCTAGTAACTTATGTCACTGTTTTTCTACATGGTCCATCTGTCCCTCAGATTTGACTTATTTTCCATTTTTAGCTTTTTATTGTTAGTGAAAAATACATCCGATTGCCCGTGGAGGCAAGTTTATCCCAAGATTTTTCAAGTTGTTTTCATATTTTTTTGTGTTTACCTTTTGAATTTTGATAGAATATCAGTTTGACACTTTGGAAACTTGAAAATTTTAAAGAGAGCAAGAGCAACTTTCTGTGTAATTCTAAGTAATCCAATTTTAAATGCCTTAGTTACCTATGGAATTAAATGAACAGATTAATGGAGATTAAAACCAATAATCTGTCCGCTTCCTTAAAGTTAACAGGCTTTTATGATTTATGTACTGATTTCTGCAAAAGCAAGTAGAATTTCTTCTGGGGAACTCAGTCAATGCTTTTTGATTATAACTAAACACACAACTGAAAAAAACAATGTCTTCACTTGAGTGGAACATATTCTTTCCTGCAAACAGAAACAACTATACTATTTTTAAAATTCTTTGATTATAACAGGTTGAAAGATGTTCATGGTATGTGACTGAGGGGTTTTAAGGAAGTATCTTAAAAGATTATTTTTTCAGATTAATGAACTTGTTCAGATATTTCTGAGTTTGAAATCTAAGGTTTAGAAAGATTTAAACAAGGCGGAGCAAAAAGTCACTTAAAATAATGTAATTCCAAGGCTTCATGTAACGATCCAGGTGAGTTTTACCTTAACATAGTGGGTTTGACAGTGGATATTGTTAGTAAGTGCTTTGGCAAATGCACTCTGGTGGCATAAACCAAATTTCATTTATTTTGGAAACCCTGGATGGGGTGGGGTTGGGGGGCGTGGGGATAAAGTCATGATTGTTGAATACAAAAATAATTTTTTATGTAGTCCATATCACTAAGGGAAAAGTTGAAGCATAATCACAAATGTGCATGATCTCTAATTGAATCATGCCAAATGATCCCTCCATTTTAAACTGGCATATTTCATCTGATGTTTCAGTAAGGAAAAATTTCAAAGAATTTCTTAATCTTAAAATATATATATTCTAAACACTAATCCAATAGCTGCATATTAGTGTTTTATTAAAATGGAAATTTAAAAAAATTCTGAGCATAGTTGACACATGATACTACATTTTAGGTATACTACATAGTGATTGAACTTCTCTACATAATAATGCCAAATAGAAATTTCTTAAGCAGCTAAATTTATCCAGTATTTATTGCAGATGGAGGAGATAGAGTTGAATTGGCTAGTTGTAGCTATTTTCCTTTAAAGTGGTGAAAGGAGGCATTTATTCTTTGGCGATAACCAATACGTTTTTATCCTTTTGCAGAGAGAAAACTAGGCTTAGGCCAAATCTGCAGTGATCTAAAAGGAAAAAAAAAGGATTAGCAAGGGAAGAAACCAAGTGAAAGTAAGCTGTAACAGCCAAAGAGGTCTTTATTTCTAGAATTGCTCAGAAATTTAAAGCATCAGTATTTTTCTCCTAGTTTCCCAGAATCTTTTGAATAGAATGCTGACTGTTCATTTGAAAGGGATATCTTTGACTCATTTTATGTGGAACTAATTTAATGTGGAACTAGACATAAAAGAGGTCAGTGAGATGGAGAAAGTAAAATTCATAGTCTGGAGCCATTTGCATGACTTGATATATCCTATGTGGTTTTGATGGGAAATTCTATAAACAGTAATTTTAAATTAGTACTAAGAATACACAAGAATATAGATATGAAGACAGACTTCAGGCAGTATGAAAGTGCTACTAAAATCAAATGTCTTATCTTAGTGCCTCTGAGTGTTAATACAAAATACTGACTTGTACCCTGTTGAGCAGGTTGTACTTAATATTGGTTATGTTGAAGGAAAGATAAACATTTGCATTCCTTTACCTACATACAGGATTCCTTTACATAGAATTGCTGAATTGGGTATTGGAAATACAGTCATACCTCAGAGATCTCATGTGTTTGGTTCCAGACCACCACAGTAAAGGGAGTCCTGAATGTTTTGGTTTCCCAGTGCATGTAAAAGTTATATTGCAGTCTCTGTGAAGTAGCATTGGGTCTAAGAAATGATATATATACCTTATTTAAAAAAAAAAAACAAACCTTTACTGCTAGAAAATGCTAACCATCTGAGCTTTCAGTGGGTGGTAATCTTTTCCTGGTATGGAGAGTCTTGTCTTGATGTTGATGGCTGCTGACGATCTGGGTAGTTTTTGCTGAAGTTTGGGGTGGCTGTGCAGTTTCTTAAAATAAGATGGTGATGAAGTTTGCTGCATCGATTGACTCTGCCTTTCATGAACAGTTTGTTTCTTTGGCATGCAGTGTTGTTAGATGGCATTTACCCACAGAGGAACTTCTTTCAAAACTGGTGTCAGTCCTCTCAAACTCTGCCGTTGCTTTTTATCAATAAGGTGATGTAACATTCTAAATCTTTTGTTGTTTCAACAATCTTGACAGCATCTTCATCAGGAGTGGATTCCATCTCAAATACTTTCTTTGCTCATTCATAAGAAGCTACTCCTCCTCTATTAAAAAGTTTTCTTATGAGAGTGCAGCAATTTGGTCCCATCTTTGGGCTCCACTTCCCACTCTAGTTCTCTAGCTGTTTCCACCACATCTGCAGTTACTTATGCCACTGAAGTCTTGAACCTTCAATTTGTTTAAAAAAAAGGGGGAGGGCCAATATCTGCGAAGCATAGTAAAGTGAAGCACAGTAAAACAAGGTATGCCTGTACCTTAAATCTGTAATTTGGATCTAAAACTAGGTTTTCCCCTTTTAAATTGTGAATTTTTCTGTGTATCAGTTCATTTTTGTTTAGTATTCCTAGCAGAGTAGGGACTGACACAGTCTAGAAAAGTTGATCAGATGTTTTGATTCAGGATATTGTTTTGATTTGGGCCCAGAGAAGGCCTCCAATAGGGAATTTGCCAGAGAGAGTGAAGACCCTATTTCTAAGGTGGGGCATGTTCAGCATTTGCCTTGACATTGTATTAGCATGGTGGCTGTTAAGACCATCTCTCATTGACATGCCTGATACAGGCAGTTCAGAAAAGAAGAGGCTGGTACCATGCCAATGGCCAGGAGAAAATAAAACAGTGAAGCTGAATCAGTTACTGTTACCTGGTTCTGAGATAATAGGCTCTTTATACTCTGTATCTACAGTTTGCATATACTCACAATATGCCTTCATTTGACAGACTACATAGAGTTAAAAAATGAAAACTTTAGGGGTGCCTGGGTGGCTCAGTTGGTTAAGCATCTGCCTTCAGCTCAGGTCACGATTCGGGTCCTGGGATCAGGCCCCATGTCAGGCTCCCTGCTCAGTGGGGAGTCTGCTGATCTTCTCTTCCTCTGCCTGCCTGTGTTCTCTGTCAAATAAATAAAAATCTTAAAAAAAAAAAAAGGTTTAGCAATTATATGCTCTCGTGCTATTTTGAATAAAGGAATAGAAAGTTTAAAGTCCTAGTGGTATAGATGCTCTCTGTATTTTCAGTTTTCTAGGATGTCATGGTGTCTCTACCATAGATAGTCGACACTAAGATCAGAGGAGAAACAGCTCAACTCTTTTTGTTTAATCTTTGCTCAAGAGACTTAATATTTATAGACTCAAGGATTTTTTTTTTCCTATCCTTGTGACTTTAGGTGGAAATTTCTTCCTGTTATATTAATAGAACACTGTAATATTTTTGTATTTTAAAAAGTGTTAAGTACACCTAATATACAATTTAACTATTTCAACCATTTTTACATAGTATACAGTTCTGTGTCATTTTACATTCACATATTGTGCACCTGTCACCATCCTCCCATCTGTAATTTGAATTTTGATAGAAATCTTTTAAATTTGGGCTGATACTGTTCTAGAAGGTATTTGGAAATGAAATCACAGGAGTGTTTTTCTTGGTGAAGCACTGTGATTGGAACAGGCACCTGGGCTGCCTGGCTTCCAGGATTCCTTCATAATCATCTTGCAGTCCTATGCAATGCTAATGGTACCCTTCTTTTTTTTTTTTTTTTTTTTAATATTTTTTTTATTTACTTGTCAGAGAGGGCAGAAGTAGGAAGAGTGACAGGCAGAGGGAGAGGGAGCAGCAGATTCCCTGCTGAGCAGGGAGCTCAATGTGGGGCTTGATCCCAAGACCCTGAGATCATGACCTCCTGAGTTGAAGGCAGACACTTAACAGACTGAGCCACCCAGGTGCCCCATGGCGCCCCATTTTTAAGAACTGTAACTGCTTCAACTGCCTCTTGGTAAAATTTTTGCGTGAGTTAGTGTGATTATATTGCCAATTAAAGTCTCTTACGAGTGGATTTTAAGTTAAAACTACCCCCTCCTAGTAACAAAAACAATTGTTTTGGGCAGCTTTATGAATATGGAAACCACTTAAATTACTTTAGTAGTGGAATTAATTAGCTTCCAGAACTTGTATTGTGTATTGTTTCTCACTTTTTTCACTTTTAATGTCAGTATAGTTAATAGAAAACAAATATTCCTTGACATACATACTATTAAAATTTTAAGATTATCTTGTATATGACACTCTGGTAGGAAATGCTAAATTGGTTTTTTTTTAAAGATTTTATTTATTTATTTGAGAGATTGCAGAGAGAGAAAGAGAGAGAGAGAGAGAAGCTGACTCAGGGCTTGAGCCCAGCACCCTGAAACCATGACCTGAACCAAAGGCCGACACCTGACCGACTGAGGCACCCAGGCACCTCAAATTAATTAAAAAAAATTAATATTAAAAAAAAAAAAACTTAGAGCACAAGTGTGAAGGGCAGAGGGAGAGGAGAGAGAATCTCAAGCCGACTCCATGCTGAGCACAGAGCCCAACTTGGGGCCTAATCTCATGAGCCTGAGATTACAACCTGAGCTGAAACCAAGTCAGAAGCTTGACTGACTGTGCCACACAGGCGTGTACCTTAAGTTATTTTTATATCATGTCTTTAAATCCATCTTGGGATGTATCATGTTAAAGTTTAATGCATCTAATCTCTGGGAAAAGTAATTGCTTAACCTGAATTTTCTTGTAGATGTATTCTGGCACAAATTAAATTTGGTTGTGGGAGGTGTATAGGAAAAGAAACATAGACTCAAAAAAATTATAAGGATTTATCAGAATGCTGAGTTCCTGAGTCAGATTCTCATTTTTTCACTGAATAAATTAGATGGATTATAATACCTTGTCTAACTTAACGGGTCTTCTCCTTTTGGACACTTGTATTTGTGCAGCAGTTTAAAACTTTGATGTTGAAAAAGATCAGTTAAAAAATACCTGGTCTTAACTTGGTTTGTTTATTTTTAAAAAAGATTTATGTGTTTATTTGTCAGAGCACAAGCAGAGGGAGTGGCAGGCAGAGAGAAGAACAGGCTTTCCCTTGAGCAGGGAGACCAATGTGGGGCTCCATCCCAGGACCCTGAGATCATGACCTGAGCTGAGGGCAGATGCTTAACTGACTGAGCTACCCAGGTGTCCCTTAAAACTTGGTTTAAATGTGAATTAAAATGTTCTTCAAATTCCTTATAGTTCTATAAGGCCTCATTAAAAATGAAAACAGCCATAATTTAAATATGGAATCTTCCTTATATCATAAAAATGTGACAGCTTCTTACTACTGACTTAGAAATCTAAGTCTTAACCAGAAATTATGATTTAAAACTCATTTTTTTTCTACCCTAGGGCCTTTATCTAGAAGGAAAACCACATATGCCATAGCTAAAGCTGTTACTATCACGCTTTTCCTCTTTTCATTTAAACTACAAACTTATAATGTATGTCAAATTTTAGCAAAGGCATTTTAAAAAGAAATGTGTAAGATCACTTTGTAACTTGCAGTGTCCCTCATTAGTTCTTTCCAGCACAAAGACTCACTTAAAAGTTGCTGAAAAAGAGAGAGCCTGGATGGCTCAGTCAGTTAAGCGTCTGCCTTTGGCTCAGGTCATGATCTCAGGGTCCTGGAATTGAGCCCTGCATCAGGCTCCCTGCTCAGCGGGGAGCCTGCTTCTCCCCCTCCCTCTACTGCTCCCCCGTTTGTACTCTCTCCCTGTGTCAAATATATTCTTAAAAAAAACAAACGAAAAAACAAAACTACTGAAAGAGCCTAGAAGGGATATAATTTTTCCCTAGTAAAATAAAGTTTTTTGCTTGCCTGGGGAGAATGTTTTTGGAGGAATGTCAAGGTTCTCCTGTTGAGTGTAAAATATAGAAATGGATACTTAGAAGTAATATAACTTGCCAGTGACCAGCAGTACTCCATACCAGGCTTTTATTGACCAAAGAATCTTTTTTTTTCTTAAGATTTTGTTTTTAAGTAGTCTCTACACCCAATGTGGGGCTCAAAACTCACAACCCTGAGATCAAGAGTTGCATGCTCCATCGACTGAGCCAGCCAGGCGCCCTGAGCAAAGAATCATTCTTTCTCACTTTTCAGGTACATGGTTGAAAGTACAGGGTCTTGAGCCAGATTTCTTCATAGATTCAAGGGAAGATTTGGATCTGCGTCTTACAAGCTAGCTGTGTGATCTTGGGTTACTTCAATGTCATCCTCTGTGATATGGGGAGAATAATAGTAGCTCACAAGGTAATTGTGAGAACTTAAATATTTAAAGCAGTATATGCCTAGCATAAGACCTAGAGAAATAACCTGCTACTGTTGCCACAACCACCACTTTCTGTGTATGGCATAGGAATTTCATCCTGGTGGCTTTTGAAATTATCTTTGTATAGCGTATACTCCTTATAAATGAAAAGTGTTATAATGTATTCTTATATGAGATTATAATAATTGTAGTATGATTGTTCATAAATATCTAGAAGAAAGCATTAACTTTATCCGGCATTTGTGGAGGGCACTGGGTTTGAGGTCATGGGGATTAATAGTGAAGGGAGAACTATATTCACTTCCTATTTCAGCTCTTGCCTCATTCGTTTTATGTACTGCATAAACTCCAATCTATTCCTCTACTCTTTCTGTTCTCCCTTATGCCAAGCCAGGGCCTGACAAAGGAGAAATGATGTCTGCCTGTGAATGAGGAAGAGTAACTGGTTCAGACCATTAAGTACTAATGACCAGTTGCCATCCCAGAATTCTGCCTGGCTCATCCCACATCCTTTCAGAGGCAGGAGATCTATCTGCACTGGTGGGGCTCAGTGGACTGGAGGTCCTCTTAGGAAAACTTTACAAAGGGATCAGAAGCACACAGCTATGCCTGTCAGTCTTTAAGTTGCATAAATTAGCTGATTTGTACAAATGCTGGATTCCTTTGGGATCCTGGTGTTTTAGTGTTTTTTTTGCCAAGTGGCAAAAAAATGGATATTAAGTTGAACATTCCTTTTTACTGTTGTATTGCTACTGGTATGATTGAGTAGATTTTCACTTTTTAGGAGGGAAATACACATTCTAAGGCCTTGATCTTTGTGCATTGTGGCCATATTTTCCAGAAGGTAGTCCTCTTTACCCACTACTCATTTTTTAGATGCTGTTGATTACAAACATATGATTGTCACCCCCAGTTTAGCTTTTATCAAGGAATCCAGCAGGGAGGGGCATCTTGGTAGGCTGGGAAGAACTATTGAAACCTTATTAGAATAAGTGGTTAGGAAAATAGCACAAGGGCTAGAAAACCAGAATGAGGAGAACAAGTTGCATGATACTACATTGTATTGAGGGAAAACTTAAGAGTGTTCAGCAAGATAACAGGTACATGTCTGTAATCTTATATAATCTTAACTCTCTAGTTTTAAATGCTGAACTTTGCTCTAAGAACATGACCTTCTTCATCTTTTTAAAGATTTACTTGTTTTTAAAAATTTTATTCATTTAAGAGTGAGAGAGAGTGAGCGAGCACAAGTTGGGTAAGAGGCAGGGGGAGAAGCAGACTCCCTGCTCAGCAGGGAGCCTGATGTGGAACTTGATTCCAGGACTCTGGGATCATTGCCTAAGCCGAAGGCAGCCGCTTAACCAATTGAGCCATCCAGGCACCGACCCCCCCCCCCCCCCC
>RCUC01039178.1:0-13764 GCA_003697995.1 Taxidea taxus jeffersonii | reverse complement strand
GGGGGGGTGGGTTTGGCCCAGCCGGCGACAGGGTGTGGCCTCCCCGACCGACACTGCGGTGGCCTCTGTCCGCCTGTCTGGAGTCGGGCGCAGTGATCTCTCAGCAGGGCTGCAGCCGGGCTGCCCGCGGATCCCGTCGTGCGGCTCACCTGGGAACTGGCCGAGTTTCCAGGGTTTTCCAGCTCAGGGGGCGATGGACATCCTGGAGCAGGCAGTCCTCCCTGGCAGCGTCTCCTGAGTGCTTCCTGGGACGTGCTCAGTACTATGGGGACCCGGGGCCGCGTGGTGCATGTGGGGTGGATGAGGACGAGGCCCCCTGGGTGCCTGAGCGCCAGGGAGTGCGGGCAGCAGGCAGGAGTCTGCCCGGCATGCTTGGAGGACCACTGGCGCACAGCGGGCCAGGTGCGCGGAGCCACACAGTCGGCGAGGTCGAGGGGCAGGAAGTACGTGACAAGGGGTTGGAAGGGCTTGTCCATCCATCCTCAGCCGAGGGCAGCAATGTCCAGGCAGCCAAGACCAGTGCCGCCTGGGTGCCGGGTGCCTGGGCTGCTTCCTGCATGGCATCTTGGGGGTCTCCTGGGACCCCCGCCCCCGTTGGGACCAGTGAGAAGCCACTGTGCTCAGTTGGGGGGCTTAGCTCAAGGCGGAGTGCAAGGCAGGGCTGGGCTTGGCCTCCTGTCTGGGTGCACGAGCGAAAGCCCTTCATGCCCCGCAGGGCACAGTGTCTAATGGGGGATGCGCGTAGACACAGAGGCTTGGGGTTTTAGTGACGCCCCTAGAACGTTCAGAGACCAGAGCCTTCTCGTGGGCGGGTGACATCCCGGTCGGGGCTCCCCAGCCTCACATGGAGTCTTCTCCCCCGTGGGGTCTTTGTGGGGAGCTGACCCCACTTGACTCCTGCTGTTTCCCCGGGGCTGTGCGGGAGCCCTGAGTGACCTTCTCTCATAGGAACCAGTCCAACGTCAGGAGAATGCACACGGCGGTGAAGCTCAACGGCGTCGTCCTCAGCAGGTCCCGGGGTGCGCAGCTGGTCTTGCTCAACATGCCGGGGCCCCCCCGGAACCGGCAGGGGGATGAGAACTGTATCCTGTGTGTGCTACAGCCGCTCCCCGGGGCGCGGGGGGCGCGGCTTCTCGTGCTGGAGGGTTCCTGGGCTGGGGCGGGGGCAGGGGCCCAGACCTTCCACCCCTGGGCTGGACCTGCGACCTCAGAGTCAGGCGAAGCAGACTCGTCCCCCACCCTCTGAGTGCCAGAAAGCAGCATCTGGGGCCCCAAGTGAATGGTTTGCTTGGTTTCGAGCGTCCACAACTGCGGGCTATCCTGGGCCGCTCAGACCCTCAGTGAAGACCCTGGGACACTCGGGACCTCAGACCACGAGTGAGCTGAATGCGAACACAGAGCCTTGGCCTCGAAACGCCCACCGTGGGGCCAGTCACCACATCCCTGACCCCCGGACCCCACCCACCACGCACAGGGAGGACCCTGGTCCTGGGTCGGGGTCAGTGCTGGCTCCAAGCTCCTGCCTGGCCGGCTCCCATGCTGGATATCATCCTTGAGATGTGGGGCCCCATGTCCCCTTTGTCCCAGACAGGCCACAGTACCCGTGGTTCCCCCCCAGCCCCTCTCAGCTGGGGTCCCTCCTAGTTGGGTGGAGGCTGCCAGGTCTGACCTTGAAGGTCATAGGCCAGCTCTACCCTGAGCCTTAACCATGTGGCCTCCCCCCGACACTGGGAGGCGGGGGAGGGGGCCCAGCAGGTGGCTTCTGGGCTTCAGCCTTGGTCTGACCACAAGCTGGAGGACCCTGCGCCTGGTTGGTGGCCAGACTGGGACTGGTGGGCCTGTTTGGGTTCTCAGCAGACCCTTCTGTCTGCTCCCGGAGCCCCAGGGTGTGAGTGGCCTCCGGTTCCCAGTTGGGCGGGCGGGGGAGCTGCCCCCCCTGAGCATCTGTGGGCTCCTGGCTGTGGCCCGTGGTGGGCCGGTTGGCGTCACAGGCTGCATGGCGGGGCCCTCTTCCCATGTGCTGACCTCTTTCTGCCGGGGACTGCCATTGGCACGGCCAGCTGTGTCCTTAACTCGGGTCACCCCAGATATGGAGTTCCTCGAGGTCCTGACCGAGGGGCTCGACAGGGTCCTTCTGGTCCGGGGCAGCGGCCGGGAGGTGGTCACCATCTACTCTTGACGCTCGCCCCCTCCCCCCGGAGCACACTGGGCAGGCTGGGGATCGTGCCACATGTGGGTTCCTACAGAAGTTTCTAGAATAGCCCCACAGCTCTGCTCTCTGGGCCAAGAGCCAGCACGCGGCTGCAAAGATGTCCACGAGTGGAGGGGAGGCCTGGATGCCCTCAGCACACCGTGTGCCCCGAGGGAGGCTCGCCGTGATGCGGGACAAGACCTGTAGCGCTGGCCAGACTGTGGATTCCAAAAGTGGTGTCTGTGGCCACACCTGCCTGGTTGCCATGGTTACGTCTAAGTTCCGCCTCATCGGGAGGCTCCCGAGAAACCCCGCTCAGATTTAGGGCCGTCTTGGGCCACAGGGGTCCGTTCAGGAAGGTGGCCGAGGGCCTCCGTCCCTCGGTCAGCCTCCTCAGCGCCTGCCCTGCCAAGTGCCTGTTTGCTTCCGTAGGTGAAGGCCGAGGAGAGCCGTCCGCCCGGGCTCAGCTAGGTGGCCTTGGTCGGTGTGCCTGCCCGGTGCGGGAACGTCCGGAGGGGAGCCCTGGTTCCTCGGGGACGCGGGTGGGCATATTCGGGAGCTCCGGCTCCAGGAAGCTGCCCGAGGGACAGAGGCGCAGGCGGGTTTGCTGCTGGGCCGCGAGCCACGTTCTGCACAGGCGGCCGCGCCCGGGTCCTGCGGGTTGGCCCCACGGCTCCCCGACCGGCTCGCGCACGCCTGTCGCCCTCCACGGCCCTGCACCAGGCTCCACGGAGGGGCCGTGAGAGGTGCTGGGGGGCTGGAGCCGGAGCCGGCGTGCTTGTCCCCTCCGGCCAGCACACAGGACGGTGACAGCCATGCGCAGGGCACTGTGGGCTGTGGGGATGGTCGGTGGCGGTCGACAGTCGTGCTCATTGTGCCCCACATCCCCATCACGCTGCCGTGGGTTCCCGTGACCGGGCCTCACTGTGCGGTGTGTTTATTTATTAAAGCACCTGGGGGCTTCAGTGATAATTCGGGTGTGCGTGAAGAGACCGGGTCTGTGAACGAGCCCGTGGCCGTGTCCTGGGCTCTCCCTGGCTTCCTTGGACCCCCAGGGAAGTTGGCCAGGTCCGTAGATTTCAGGGTGGGTGGAGGCTAAGCTTGTGGGTCCAGACGCTTCTGAGACACCATTGGGTGGCACACAGGGTCCACGTCGCTTCAGAGGGACCACGGCCAGAGTGTGCCAGACCAGCACACCGGGCCCGGGGCGTCATAGGCGTCCCCGCTGTGGGTCTGCACCGGTGTCAGTGGCGAAACCCACCTCCCTGGCCCTCGGTCCCCCTCGTGTTGAGGGTGGAGGCGCGGCCGTGGAACCCCCGGGACCCCTACCCTGTACCCATGACGCAGATTTGTGCGGCTGCGGGGGTGGGGACTCGGCCGCATGCGCCCCTCTCCACACTGAGCCTCGCGGAAGCCTGCGTGCAGCTGATCAGAGCCCCACATGGTTCCATAGTCTCCTTGTCTTTGTATGATTTTGTTGTTAGAAGAATAAATGGTACAAAACCTGAGCTGCTGGATGGGTCTCGGGTAGACGGGCCAGTGGGGACAGTGCCTGTGTCCCTGGCCTGCAGGCGTTCTGGTCTGACCACAGCTGTCTCGGGTGGCGTCGCTGGTGCAAGAGAAGGGAAGGACAAGGCTCGGGTCAGCGGGAAGGTCCGAGAACATAGACATTCAGCGTGAGAATGGGATGCAGCCATGTGCCAAGGTCGTACCTCCTAGGAGGGTGGGCTCAGCGGGGAACACCCGGCGCCGGAGGGGACCTCGTGTTCAGTGTCCAGGCCCAGGCGTGAGCGCTTACCGTGCCCTCCCGGAGCCCGCCCTCATCTGGGGGCGTGTGCAGGCGCCAGTGTTCCTGAACCACTAGACCCTCCCAAGCCCACCTTCCCGCTCCCAGAGCTGCAGCCAGGAGACCTGGTGTCCCCACGTGTCCACAGCAGCCAAAACGTGCAAATGCCCAGCATCAACCCCTGGTGAGGGGGACACCACAGGGTCTGCGTTCTAGGGAAAGAAGTTCTGGCCGCCTCAAGGACCGGGGGGGGGGGGGGCACATGGAACCAGCCCGTCGGGGCACACGTCCTATGCCGACATTTACGCACTATGCCTGCACGGAGCCAGAAGTGGGCTGGTGACCATCCCCTGGGTGGGGCACGTGGGCGCAGTGGGAACCCGTGACTGCGGGCACGGGGCTGCTTAGGGGGTGACGTAGGTTTGCCACGGGGGGGCTTTGAAGTTTGCACGTTCCGAACAACGAAGATGCCTGGCACTCCGGGGAATGACCCTCCCTCAGTCCCGCTGGGAGCACTGGCCGGGCCCAGGGCACCCGCGCACATGACCTGGAGTGGAGGTCTGGCCTTTGGGGCCGGGAACCCAGGTGCCGCAGGCACGGAGGTGGCGGGGTAGGGGGGATGCTGGTGGAGATGCAGAGGGAGGACCTGGAAGAGTCCAGGGGTCCTGACTCCGCCTCCAGTGCCCAGTGCCCCCAGGGCAGTTTTGTAGCTGCGGGAGCCTGGACAGTGTGGGCAGCAGAGCAGAGCGACCGCCCTGGGTCACACGCTTCAGACCGCGTGTGACGGCACCTCAGAGAAGGTGGGCCTGCCCTGTCACTGCCAAGAGGGATCCCAGCCCCCACGAGCCAGAGTGGCCATTGTGCCGTGAGGTGTGACTGTGAGCCTGCTGCACAGCTGTGAGCCCTCGGCCTTCTGTCCATGGCTCGGGGAGGCAGCCTTGGCCAGTCCCCGGGTGTGGGGAGGCTGGGACGGATGACGGAGGAGAGAGAGGGTCAGATCCTCTAGGCACAGGCAAGAGCAGGCGTAAAGGCCCTGAGCAGGGACAGCCTGAAGTGGGAGGGGCTCCGAGGCGGGATGGAGCAGGCAGGACAGGTTCTCTTGGGGCAGCGGGAAGCCGTGCCTGCAGGGTGGACGTTGGAGGCTGTGGTGCCCACGGCAGGAGGCAGGGGCCCTGCTGGAAACAGGTCAGGGCAGGGCACAACAGGGCAGGGAGGGGCTAGACTTCAGCATCGGGGGGCAAGGCCTCTGGGCCTTGGGAACTTGGAGGGGCTTGAGGGCCCTGGGCTTTGGGCCCTTGCTGCAGGCTCCACCCTCCGACCCGTGGTCCCAGGCTGGTGGGACGGGAGGGCCGTGAGGCCAGGGCAGGTTGGGGGACGCTGGCCTGCACAGTGGATGTGGCCCAGCCAGCGGCACTGGAAACGTGGCAGTGTTCGCGGGGCAGGGGTAAGGAGAAGGCTATGTGGTGCCGGTTTCCAGCGCTCCTCCCAGGCAGAGAGGGTCACGGCGGAGCGTGTGTCCTCAATGGAGACCATGAGGTCACTGGCTCACGTGAACTCAGGATGCACGCTCAGCTGCTGCGTCTCCCGGGGCGGCTGGGGCCAAGCAGTCCCGCGCTTTCACCAGGGCCTTGGCAGCCATTCAGGGGATGAGACGGCTCCTCTGGCCTTTCTTTGCGGGTTTTTTTTTCCCTGCGGTGACCTCCGCTGCCCCGAGGGAGGGGCTGGGGTGAAGGTGAGGGGAACGGGAACCAAGAGGTCCCAGACGATTCTCGCAGCATCTGCCCCCGTGGTCGCTGGCGGGTGGGTGGGGTCACGTGGCTGTGAGGCACGTCTGCCCCGGGCCACTCGGCGGGTGGTCTCCAGCCGCCCCGCCTGCCACAGGGGGTCTGCCCCAGGGAGGGGCCCCGGCTGGCGGGGTGGGCGCATGCATGGCCCTGAACCCACCCCCAGGAGAGGAGCTGCTAGGTGTTGGCTCCCACTCACGTTTCCGGGCGTTTCCTGGCGCTCGCACCTGCGCACGCTCCCGGGAGCCTCCTTCGCATGGCAGGTTCACTGGAGGGGGTCGGGGTTTCGGTCAGGTGTCCCGTTTCTCCGCGGGGACCCACTTGTCCCATCACCGTTTGGGGAAGGATACGGCCCGACCTCCACAGGGCCGCAAGCTCGGTGGCTGTGTTTAGGGCCTGTGTCTGGCCGCCTGCTGCTCTCCAGGACTCGCTCTGCCCGGCCGCGGTGCACCGCGCTCATGGCCGTGGCCGCGGCATGTCCGGGCGGGCCGTGCCTGCACCTCGCCCAGCACGTCTCAGCCCGAAGCATTCCCGTGCATTGTAGGACCAGAAATCCGGCCGAGCTCTCACGGGGGACCGAGTCACTCGAGCCGCCTGCGTTGACCCTCCATTTCCATCTCCCTGAAGACGCCCGATGGAGTTCACGGTGGCGGCGCTGAGATCTCGCCGGCTCGGCAGTTGGCATTCGGGGCTGGCGTAAGTCTCCGTGTCAGGGTTCGGCAGAGAAACGTGCTGTAGCCCACGGAGATACGGGAGCCGGGGTGACCACCGAGGCCGGGAGGCCACAGCATTCTGAGGCCTGAGGCCTGAGATCCTGGAGCTCCGGGATGTGTGGGAGCAGCTGGGACGCCCCAGCTCAAGCTGAGAGAATCGGTCCTTCTGCCTTTTTGTTGCATTCTGGGTCGGATGGGGCAGGTGATGCCTGTGCTTGGGGAAAGGTGCTGGGTCAGAAACACCCGCATAGACGCCAGCCCGAACTCTGGTGCTCCCAGGCAGGAAGTGTGGGGACGGTCTTGGTGTCCAGTGGGGACTGTCACTCGCCGTGTGCTGAGTCTCTCCGGTGGTTCTGAGTCGTGGGTTTGGACCAATGGCATCAAGGTGCCTGGGAGTTTGTCAGGGTCACGCAGCCTGGCCGTGACCCCAGGTCCTAGGGATGAGGTGTGCTGTGGGGGACCGGCCCACGATGCTCCTCCCTGGGGCGGCGGCCGCCCTCTCCAGGTCCTGTCAGCCCCAGCACGGGCACTGCCAGCATCTGAGGAAGCCACGGGAGGCGAGAGGCTCCTTCCCAGCTGCCCGCTGGGGCAGTGCCGCCCTCCCCCTCCTCCCAGGCTGACCGGGAGACCGTCGTGCATCTAGGGGTCATCCTGGGTGGTCCCTCTGCCATCCCCAGGTGCCTGCCCCTACCCTCCTCTCGTGCTCCGAGACCCCTTCTTCCTAAAACCACGGCTCTTCCCCAGAACCTCTGGCTGAAACCCCACCCAGTGCCCCACACCCTTCCTGACACTCCCGGCCCGCATCCACCCGCCCCTGCCCACAGCCCCCGCTTGGAACCCTCAGCCTGTGGCCGGCGGGACGGGGGCGCCACTATTCCCGAACCCCCTGGGGCAGGGCTGGCGAGACCCCCTAGCTCCTGCCCGCGTGCCCGAGCCCTTCCCTGGACTTCTGGACCCCCCGTTCTCCTAGCCTCTGGGGCCCTTCCCAGGGCAGCCCACGCGGGTGCCCGAGGGGGCTCTGCTTGGGGCGCGGCTTCTTGCAGGCACGCACTCCTGGCTGAGGCTCTGGTGCCCTCGTTCCCTCATCCCCCGGGGCCCTCTGGACTCCTCCTGTGTGTGGTCAGGTGTCTGGGACCAAGGACAAGGCGTGGCCTCGAAGCTGGCAGGTTGGCGTCCAGGAGCCGAGGGAACGAGGTTCCAGGCAGCAGGGGTAAGGCCAGTGTGCTGCTGCGGACACAGGTCTCCCCAAGTGAAGAGAAATGCGCAGGTGTGGGCCAGAAAGGAGGAAACAGAATGGTCCCCAGGGGGTGAGGGCCAGTGTGGGGGTCTCCCAGGGGCGGGGCCGGTGTGGGGGTCTCCCAGGGGGGTAGGGGTGGCATGGGGTCTCCCAGGGGCGGGGCCGGTGTGGGGTGAGGGGGTGTGGAGGCCCTGGGAAGACAGCAGATACTCAGAAATCCTGAGGACTTCTGGAAGAGCCCGGCCCGGGGTGTCAGGAGGAGGGGTCTGCGGCAGGTGCCACTCGAGCCTCTGCAGACGGGGTCTTGCTGATGGGAAGTGCCGTCTCCCTGTCGGCCCCGACGTGCACGGCCCCCGATGTCCTGTTGCCATGAGCCCAGTTTGGGGCTTGGGTGTCGGGTGTTGGGGTTTCTTGTCTGCTGCAGTATGACAGGGGGACGCTCGTCCCTCAGTACGGAGCGTGCATGTGCGTGTGCAGAGGGGGCCGGCTCCCGTGGGGCGGCCCGCTCGGCACACCTGGGCCACACGCAGCGGCACGGGACTGGACACGTCCGGACAGCTTGTTGGGGCACAGGCACGACACAGCACAGGATGCACTTGCATTAAGCCTGGGGTGGGGGCTCACTCGTCAGCTCTTCCCCACACGGGCTCCAGAAGCGTTCACGCAGCCACTGCCCGTGCCCTGGGGCTTCCTGTGGGTCCCTGCCGGTCTGCCGCCCCTCTCCTCCATCCCAGTGCAAATCCCGATTTCCCAAAGGGGGTCTTCACCGAGGCTGTGCCCGAGCATCTCCATGTCCGCGTCTGTGTCCACCAAGATGAGAAGACTGCCCGCTGTCACGTCTGTGTCCCCGAAGATGGCAGGGGCACCCCAGTCCAGAGGCTGCCTCCCACGGGCCCTCAGCCCCGCTCTGCTGCCTCCCGCCACGTTTCCTGACCGCTCCCTGCCCCACGGGGCCGCCCTCCTTTCGTCCATCAGGGCGTGGGGGCCACGTGGCCTCTGAACTCACAGGGGACAGCTGCCCGGAGCCCCTCCGGCCTCATGATGAATAAATTACAGGGAGGGCTGCGGAACAGGGAACCCCGCCACCCCGTGCACCCCAAGCACGCGGCACGTCTGAGCGGGGCCCCTCCACACTGCTGCAGCCTCGTTGGAATCCGACAAGCTCAGACACTGGGTGTTTTCTGGACTCGTGCAAGGATTAGGGGTTACATCCCCGTGTTCCTCTGGACCTGCGTCCCTGTGGAGCGCAGAGGGGGACAGGGGCGGAGGTGGCCTTCCTCCCAGCAGCCGCCGCCGAGGAGCCCCCACTGGCCCGTGGTGCCCGCACTAGGGAGGGTGGTGGTGGACCACGGGCCGTTAGCCCTCCCCGGCCAGCGCTGCCCGCACGTCCTCACCACCTCGTGCTCCAGCCCCGCGGGCCGGCCGGGCGGCGCCTAGAGCGGCGAGTGCCCTTCCCTGCTCTTCTGCCGGGACCGCGTGTGGCCCTGGGGCTGCGGCGGAGGCTGTGGGGGGTGGTGGCCATCCTGGGGGGCCCGGAGGGAGGCAGCTGGCGGGAGGTAGCTGGAGCTTCTCCAGGGCTGGCCTCTGCTGGGCGCCCCCGGCGGCCATCCAGAGCCCCCGGTGGCTCTGAGGAGCGACTTCTCCTGCCCCTTCAGCCGGGGCTGTACGTCCAGGGCCCTGGCAGTGGGCTGTGTGGCCAGCGGGTGTTTGGCCAGCGCCTGGGAACTGCGGTGCTGTGCAGGTCTGTGTCCGACTCCTGCAAGTAGGATCTGCCCTGGGAGCGCATGGCCTTGCCTGGGTTTTCCTGCTTGCCCTGTGCTGGTGGGGTCCCTGCAGAGACGGGGTGCCGTGGGACCCGCGCAGGCTCCTGGCATCTTACCTTGGCGCAGGTATGACCCTCACACCTGAACACCTGCAGGTACGACCCCCACACCTGATCGTCGCTGGGACCCGAGGACCCACAGACAGGGTTCCTGCTCCCGGCGGCCTCAGACCGGGGCTGGAATCCAGCACCTACCGGGCCCAGCGTAGACATGTAGTTCTCGACTCAGGCCAGGTCGGGTAGTGATTTCTCCCCTCTGTGTTCTCATCTGTGCAGTAGGGGGCCTGCTCGCCGCAGGGCTGGGGGTCAGCGCCCAGCCTCCTGCGTGTCGCGCAGCGATGGGGGCCTGAGACCAGAGCGGTCACTCGGAGTGGAAGGGTCACCTGCAGTGGGCAGTCTCAGGTCCTGGGCAGGGACCTAAACCAGCACCCACTGCCCCAAAGGGAACAGGAGGAAGGCCATCAAAGACGGCACAGCCCCCAGCCAGCCCCCAGGGCCCCCAGCAAAACCCCAGCACTGCCATCAGGGGTGCCCTGCCAGGGTCAGGAGAGCTGCAGCGTTACTGCCTGCGGCGGGGAGAGGGCCAGCGCCGGTGGGATAGGGTCAGCACACTGGGACAGGGTCAGCTCGGGCCCTCCAGACTGCCCAGTCACCATAACACGCCCAGGGTGCCAGAGCATGGTGATGAAGGGTCTCGGGGCCAGTCCACCACTGCCCTTTGAACCACGGCCGCCTCTCACACACGGAGGACACACAGCTCCAGCCAGAGAGGTCCCGAGATGGTGCCCTCACCCCGGTGGCCAGCCGTGCCCGAGCCCCTCGGCCAGCAGCCTGATCTCCACGCCCAGGTGCCCAGCTTGGGGCTCTGTCCTGAGGGCACAGCCCTGAGGCCCTGCAGGCAGCAAGCAGTGGGCGGGCTGCTCCCACTGAGGACAAGCCAGAGGACGGAGCCAGACCCTAGCCCTCCCGTGACGTGCGCACGGCCTCCTGTCGGCCCCCCGGGGCCCTCTGTGAGCTCAGCCTGCAGTGAGGGGCTCCCGGTCTGAGAGAGAGACCAGGCGCTTCCCCTACTCATCCACGCGTCCCTGATCACACGACATCTCGCCCTCGGGGGATGGGGCACGGACCGGTCACCAGAGGCTCGGGGAGTGCACGCTGTGGGGACAGGGTGTGAGGGTGGGGGCTGCCAGGGCGTCTGAGCAGGGGAGCCCCTCACCCTGGCCTGCGGGGTGACTCTCCTTCCTCCTACAGGAAGACTCAGGGCTGACGGTCAGCTTCACACGGAGGGTCCTGCTGCTGCCACAGGAGCGGTTCACGGGGGTGTCGATGGCCTGGGGACGGCGTGCAGCAGGCTGGACAGGTCCTGCAGACGGCCACCACGTCACTGACAGGCGGCCTGGGCTGGGGGCCCTCCGCTGCCTCCGGGCGACTGCCCCCCCACACGTCTCAGCGGCCTTTCGTCCCCCGAACCCAGCTGTGTGCGTGCCCCGGGCCTCCCGGGCACAGCCGGGCTGTTACTGGGATCCCATCTCGGGATGCTTAAATTTGAAACCGAGCCCTTAGCGGTCAGATGTCACGTGCTGCACAGCATGGCCGGGGACAGTGTGCCGGCGCCCTGGGGCCTCCCCACCCGCCCCGGGGAACCCAACCCAAGAAGAGGCCTGGAGGGGTCTGTCAAAAGCGCAGGTGGTGGTTCCTGGGACCACCGGCCTCCCGGGAGAGGCCCCAGCCTGTCCTTCCCTCCAGAGACGGGCAGCAGGGGCCACCCGTGGCTGACGGGCACGTCAATCCCTGGTGGCCCGGCCGCTGTGGTCGAAGCTGTAGCGCGTGAACGTCCACTCCTGGTGGCTGTCCTCCTCCACGGAGATGTCACACTGCAGCGCCTGCGGGGCATGGAGGCGGGCCGGGTCACCCTGGGGTCTGGAGGCCTTCCTGCCCCAGCCACAGGCGGGTTTCTGTATCCTTCCCACGCCCGGAAGCACCTCAACTTCTCTGGTGTCACGGTGCCCAGTTTTGACTGACTCCACAGTGACACACCCGTCCCCGCGGCCTCCCGGGGGGGGGAGCACCCCCGGCCCGCGGCCTCCCGAGGGGCAGATGGGGCAAAGACCTACGTCGACGCTGAGGGGCTTCTTGTCCATCTCTCGTGGGCCCTCCCGGCTTGCTGCTCTCTGTCCATCCAGCTGAAGATCTGCCCTGCACCCCCGCGGCTCTCAGCCTTCCCAGGGGGGAGCACCACAGGGGGAGGAGAGGGTTGGGAAGGATCCCTTCCGGGCCCAGATGGGGGCATGGGCAGCAGGTGCAATAGGTGTGGCCGGAAAGCCACAGAGGCCTCTCCAGCCTCTGGCCCGCTCCACCGAGGCCTGACCGGAGAGCCCACCCTTCAAAGCTGCTTTTTTCTTTTTTAAAGATTTTTATTTTATTTATTTGACAGGCAGAGATCACAAGTAGGCAGAGAGGCAGGCAGAGAGAGAGGGAGAAGCAGGCTCCCCACTGAGAAGAAAGCCCGATGCGGGGCTCGATCCCAGGACCCCGGGATCACGACCCGAGCCGAAGGCAGAGGCTTTAACCCACTGAGCCACCCAGGTGCTCCGAGAGCCCATCCTTCAGAGCAACGGGCACGGCAGTCTCCACCGGGCTAGCCAGGGCCAGGTGTGCAACCAGGTGTGCCCTCCCCGCCCGGGCACACAGAGTGAGAAGTGTCTAGCAGGCAGGTCCCAGGCTGAGGGGCCTCTGCGAGGGCAACTGCCTTGTCCAGCTCCCCCTCCCCACCCGCCGGTCCAGTTTCCTCTGGACGCCAGGACCCAGAGGCGGTCTGTGTGGGACTTGTCCGCTGGGCAGCACCTCATGCCCGAGCTCTGGGGATAAGTGGACCGCCAGTGCCTGCTTATTCTCTGGGACAGGAGCTCAGGCCTGTCCCAGCTCGGCGGGTGCTCACAAATGCTCACCCTGGGGGGAGTGGGGAACCGGCTCAGGGCCTGGGTCACTAGCAGCGAGGGGCAGAGCTCGGAGGATGGCCTTCGGGTCAGCCCCCCGCACTCCCCCGTCACACTGCACGGGGCACCCAGTGCCCCGCAGGTGCACACGTGTGGCAGGGACTCCGCTCGGCCCCCAGTTCACACGCTGACCCTCAGGCTCACACACCTGACCCGTGGGCACACTGAACGGCTCTTGTGCAAAGCCCGTCGCGCCGGCGTTGCCGGGCTCACGGGACTCCAGAGGCTCTGGACAGGCACCGGCTCCTCAGATCCCCTAATTCGTGTCCGGAGCCCCAGGAGAACCGTATCTCCTGTCCTTAAGGACCAGAACTCTGAGGGGCTTGCTCTGAGGGCAGCTTCCAGGGCGTGTGCTTTGGACACAGCCAGTTTTTGAGGTCTGGGGAGGAGGACTCACCCTCGAGGGGACACAGGTCCTCCCAGAAAGGCCCCTTCTTCAGGTCCCGCCGGCCGGCTCCTGCAGGGAGGGCAGGGCAGTGAGCCCGGAAGGCTCAGCGGCCGAGACCCTGGTGCGAGCCCGGGCAGCGGCCCTGGACTCCAGCCCCCTGGGCCCCCGGCACGCTCAGCCCAGGAACACAAGCCCCTCAGAGTTCATAGAGCAACCCCCTGTCCGGGCCCGTGGCTGCCTGTGCCCACACAGCTGCTGCGTGCGCCGTGCGTGTGTGGGGCGAGCGGCTCGGCCTCTGTGGGGCGTGGAGGGCACAGGGCAGATGCCAGGCTACCCCCAGAGGGTCCCCTGGCCGTTCGCGACGCCTCCTGAGACAGGGGCGAGGCCTGGGGGGTGCCTGCCAGGCAGAAGCCCTTTGGCCTCCTCAGCCCATCTCAAGACCAGTTCTGGAAAGATGGGAAGGATCCCTGCCCGTCCAGAGGGTGGTTTAGGGAGGGCAGCCGCAGAGTGAAGGTTCAGTCTCCGAACTGATGCACAGACGTGGATCTGTGGAGAAGGAAGCGGCAAGAGTGCGATCAGGGAGGCCCCCTTGGATCAAAGGGTCCCCGGTGGCATGGACACTGGCCACCCCAGGAAGCAGAGCCCTTCCCAGGGCGGCTCTCGGGTGGCTGGGTACCCGGGGCTGCCCAGACGTCTCTGGCTCTGAGCTGGCAGAGGGAGGAAGGGGAGGCTGCGTCTGCGTGTGGACATGGGCCCCCTGGCCTCGCAGCCGGAGTCCTCGGGAAGCTACAGCTGTACCGTTTCTGCTGACGGTCCAAGTTGGTGAGGGACCCAGGAACTCCCCCCC
>RCUC01039172.1:0-27020 GCA_003697995.1 Taxidea taxus jeffersonii | reverse complement strand
GTCCACACAGCAAGTTGGAAACCTTTCCTCCCTTTCTACCCCTCCACCTACCATTTGCCACTAGAAGATACCATTTAAGCTTGTAGTTGCTTCTTTTAACTTCTGCTTGATTTATTCCTTATTCTGAGGCCAAGTGGTGTACTAATATAGGCAAAGTAGGTAGAAAAAAATTATTGGTTCATTTGAAGATGCCGTTCCTTTGATATAAATCACCTTAATTAGAAACTTAAGTTCTTTTGGTTTCAGTTTTCATTTTGTCCACTGTAAAGCTCCTATCCCTCAGATCTGGTGGGGATGCAGGGTGTGTTTTTCTTCCTTAATGGACTGCTTTGTTCACTCTGAAGCCAGTCACCAGGTGAATGTCAAAGATTCCAATGTGGGTCTGCTCAGTGCAGGGTTGTAGTAGATGTGGGGTAGCAAACTTGAGGGAAGAATAATTTTAAGCATGAACCCAATAGCTTTGTGGACTTAGGGATATGAAAACAGACTAGATGGAGTGGTTAGGAGCCCTGGGCTGATCTTAAATCATGTCTCCGACCATTGATTGTATGTAGAGCTTCACAGGGTAAAGGGAACAGTCTTACTATTTCTTAGTTTATTTCTTTGAGAAGATTTATTCTACAGATTTATCTTTTAATGTTTACTTTATTTAAACAAATTTGATTTTGGTTATGAGATGTTTGATGGAAGAGTTAAAAATCTGTGGGTAAAGCTTAATCACACTTTTTTTGAATCTGTTAGGTAAACATTCATTTTGATGTTTATAGTAGCTTACATGCATAGAAAAACACTCCTACTGCTTCAGGTGTATTAAGCAAACGTATTCTTTTAGCAGTGAATGGGTTCATACTAAATGTGTGAATGAAGAAGGGGAGATATCTTTATGGCTTCTTTCAGTTACTGATAAAAGAAATATCTTCTATAATTTCCAAAAGGAGATCGCAGTTATATTTTTTAAGCCCATGTAATTTTGATCACTTTAAGGAGTTTGCCAATAGGGTGATTAAAGTATCCTCAGAATTTTATATCACTGAGTAGCCAAATGCACTGTTTTATATTTCATTTTATTTCCAGGGCTACCATAATGTCAGCCATTTAGTAGGCGTTATTATTATTATTAAAAATATTTTTTTAAGATTTTATTTATTTTTTTGACAGAGAGAGACACAGCAAGAGAGGGAACACAAACAGGGGGAGTGGGGGAGGGAGAAGCAGGCTTCCCACAGAGCAGGGATGCAGAATGCTGGGATCATGACCTGAGTCAAAGGCAGATGCTTAACAACTGAGCCATCCAGCCCCCCACCCCGTTTTGATCTTAAATTACATTAATGATTGAATTGGGATGACTTATGATAAGAGAAAACTTAAAACCTGCCTGCGTTTATTTAAATATACCTATTCATTTGTTCATTCAACAGTTTATTGTTCACTGGATACTGTGCTCACGAAGTTGAGAAAGACCTGGTCCCTACTATCATGGTTATAGTACAATGTGATAAACAATAGTAGAAATATGTACAGGGGGCTAATGTGGCACAAAGTGTTGAATGGAATGTCAGGAAATGCTTTCCAAAATAAATGACTTGAGCTAGGTTTAGGAGGATGAATAAGAGCTGTGAAGGGGAAGAATAATATTCTGGGCAGTAGATAGGCATATATGAAGGTAGAGAGAGTGAAACATTTAAATATGCAGAAACACATTTTGGGTTCCCTTTCTCTTTGGGTCAGTTCATTACTACTGACTGTTTCAGTCAGGCAAGCCCTGGTGGACCTCCTTAACAGTGGCAAACTCGGGTTTTGGCAGATGGAGGGATATATGCTTGTAGTGGCTGCAGAACCTCGAGCTGAGAACAGGAGGCTCCTTTGGAGCACAAGCTTCCCACAGGGCGCTCTTGGGATGCCTGTCCTGAAATTACCCGGGGTGGTAACAAAGCTTTCTTTTCTTCTTCAAACCAAGCCAGCAGGATGGGATATCTGCTAGTCTTTGTGTTTGGAGCAGACCAAAAAACATACAGTGGCTAGCACAATGGCATTGTTGGGCTTCAGTGAAAACTAGGTCGGGGCGGGCCCTTGTCTGTAGAGGGCTTATCCAAAGAACAGAGATTTGACAAGTCACTGATTTGGCTATTTGACAATGATGTTGGTTTCTGAAGTGTTTTTGACTTACTGATGGCATGTAAGATGATAGGATCTCTTCCTATTACTTCTCTGAACATCTGAATTTGGAATCTCTGAGTTACCTTTCTTTTCCTTCAGTTCTCATATTTACCACCCAGTTGCTATATCCTTTAGATTCTATCTCTGTATAGTCTGACTGTAGCCCACCTTTTCATGCCTATAATATAATAGCACTCTAAGTCAGGAATTTGGGTGCCTCTCATCTGGACTGTTGCAGTACCCTCCGAACCTTCCTCTAGTTCTTCCTCTATCCTGCTACCAGCATGATCTTTCTAAAATGTAGTTTTGGGCATGTATTAGTTTCCCAGGGCTGCCATGACAAAGCACCACAATGTGGGTGGCAACAGAAATTGATTCTTTTACAGTTCTGAAGATTGGAAGTACAAAATCAAACTGCTGACAGAGCCATGCTCTCTCTCTGAAAGCTTTAGGGGAAGATCCTTCTTTGCCTCTTCCTAGCTTCTGGTGGTGTTTCTTGGCTTATATATGTGTCACTCACATCTCTGCCTCCCTTATTATATAACATTCTCCCTGTGTGTCTGTGTCTCTTGTCTCTCTCTCTCTCTTTTTTAAAGATTTTATTTATTTGACAGAGAGAGAGAGGGAGCACAAGCAGGGGGAGTAGGAGAGGGAAAGGCAAGCTTCCCACAAAAGCAAGGAGTCTGATGCAGGGCTGGATCCCAGGACCCTGGGATCATGACCTGAGCTGATGGCAGACGCTTAACGACTCAGCCACCCAGGTGCCCCTCTCTTCTCTTTTTATAAAGATACCAATCATATTGGATTAAGGGTCTACCCTACTCCAGTATGATCCCATTTTTGATTTTCCATCTGCAAAGACGATTTCCCAAAAAGGTCACATTTACAATTACCAATGGTTAGGACTTGAGCATGTTTTTTCAGGGGACATGATTCAACACACAACAGATCATAGTATACTTCACCTATAAACCTTTAATGCTCCTGTGGTCTGACAAATTAACTATAGATGTTTCATCTTGGTGTTCCAGAACTTCTCTAAAAAATTACATATTTATAATAATAAATATAATAACAGCATAGATAACTGACATATACTGAGAACTTTCTTTGATATTGTTCTAAGCATTTTACACATCAACTGATTGACTCTTCATAACTCTATAGATTACATACTAATCTTTTTTTGGGGGGTGGATACTATTCTTATTCCCATTTTATAGAGGAATATTAAAAAAACTGAATGACCAACCTAGGGTCACACAGCTAGTCACAGGTGAGATTCAGTCCTAGGCAGTCTAACTCCCTAGTGTTTGGGCTTTTCCACTCTACTGTACCGTCCATCTTTACTTTTTAGCTTGATCCCTTCTCTCTACTTATACCTTATTCAGAAAAAAGTAAAGGAATAACTACTAATCTCTGCACTTTATCTTTGTGTTCCTTTTGTACAGAATGTCTTTCTTATTCCCAGTCTTGCATATGGGCTTCCATGAAATGGAACTGAATCCTCAACAATGAGTGATTAGCCAGGCTTGGGTGAGGGAAGGTATTCCAGGTAAAAGGATTAGCACTGTGTGCAAATGTGCAAGTAAACAGGGATCAGACTTTTATAAGCAGGAGCGAATGGCTTTATATTCTATGCTAAGTAAGGGTTGTGGGTTACTATAACAGTAATAAGGCATTATTGAATAATTTTAACAGGGGATTGAGTCCAGGTTGGCATTTCAGAAGGAGTATTTTGGCTGTCTTATAGAAAATGGATTGGAATGAGGGCTGTCTGTTCAAGAAAGGGGCAAGAAGACTAGAATAACTGGAATAACCCAGGGAGGGGTTTTGAAGATAAGATGTTGATAGTGGACAGAGTGAGTTGTATACTATGAGCTAAGCACTATGCTGGACATACTTTGTGTGCCTTACTTCTTTTCATTACTCCCTGCCTTTATTTTTTTTCTTTAAAGATTTTATTTATTTATTTGACAGACAGAGATCACAAGTAGGCAGAGAGGCAGGCAGAGAGAGAGGAGGAAGCAGGCTCCCCGCTGAGCAGAGAGCCCGATGCGGGGCTCGATGCGGGGCTCGATCCCAGGACCCTGGGATCATGACCTGAACCGAAGGCAGAGGCTTTAAACCACTGAGCCACCCAGGCGCCCCAACTCCCTACCTTTAATTAAACACCAAATCCTGTTGCTTCTACCTCTAAGATGTCTACAGATATTAACCTCCTTTCCATTCTTGCAGTCATTGTCTTATTCACCCCTTCCTACCTGGGTGATTCCAGAAGCCTCCTAACTGTTCTCCTACATTCAATTCCTGACTTTTCTATACAGTTTGCACATTACTGTTAGACTGATATTTTCTGTATAGCATATATGTTACTACTGTGTGTGAAGAGAAAATTGTAGTTGATTATCACCTCGACTGGACAGTAAAGTAGACTAGACTGTGAATTAAGGGGAGAGACTGGCCCCACTTAGCTTTGTGTTTTCACAAACAGGCTTTCAGTGTTTGTGTAGGTGGATGGTTAGAGAGCTGGACGGATCTTCCTCAGGACAGCCCTGCTAATTATGTGGTAGCAAGTGATCTCTGTTAGTTGGATGGCAGCACATTTATCTGGTTTGGGTGAATGCCCTAGCTCCAGGCCAATTGGGTAGATTTTTCAAAAAGTAATAATTCTTACAGTTGATAATTTCTTCATAGCTTCTGAATATGCCTTTGAGCCACTGTTCAGGGATAAGCTTGTTAGTGGCAGGTATCAGTATGTTGATAATTCAAAGATTTAAAAAAATATCAACGATGTTGTCTTATTCTTCTGACTGATCATGACTGGGTGAGGCTACTATAACTGACTAAAATCAGCTGGGAACAGGAGCCCTGGGTGTAGTGAGTGTTACCTCATTGAGAGGTAAGTGTTGCCTAGTGCTGCTCCAGAATATTCTCTGTGTGGGCATGTTTATGTGTCTGTCTGTGTCTGAGCTGGTACCATCAAAGCTTATGGGGATATATGGGAAGAACTATATTCTCAGCCTACACAACTTCCAGCCATCTTTTAGGATCCTCCTCAGATGTTATCTCCTCTTTGAAACTTTCCAAGCTCAGGGTGAGTCAGTTTCTTCTTTCATATCTCAAGTATTTACCTCTACTAAAGAGTTATTGGTATTACTTATATCTGTGTCTTTCACTGGACTTCTTTAAGTTATAAACTATTACTCATCTTTACCTACCTACATTTACTCTGTGTAATGTACTCTTCTAATCACAGAAGGAAAATAATGTTGATGTAAACTGATAGGTTCTTACTGTTATATGGGGGTGACAGGAAGTGAAGATGTACTCACTGAATGGTTGTAGAAATAACTGAATGGTTGTAGAAATTAGTTGGTATTCCTGAGTGGAAAACTGAGGGTCCACTAATCTGACCCCATGGTGATTTTTTTTCACGGTGTCAACATATGATTTCTCACATACATAATATTGTTTAGTCTCCAGCACACATAATTTATTGACTGTCTTTTAGGATAAGAGTCTTTAATGAAATCAAGTACCAAACACAAATGAATTGGTAGAAACTCTGTTATAATATTTTATTAGACCTCGAGTTGGAAGGCAGGTTTGGGTGTAGATGAAGTTGCAAAACAGTCGCTAAGAGGTATTGAAGTATCTGTAGCTCTTGGTTGGCTGATACTATGGTTTTCTGAACTTGAAAGTGTAAAAGGACAACAATAAAAAATGTAAAAACTTATCTCTCTAGTAGGTTATTTAAATGCATTGCCAAAAAAAAGCATTGCCAATGCCTTAGGCCTTAGGTTGTTTTGTAGAGCTGCCCAAGGGAGTGGTCTGGAAGAAAACAAAGCCAAGCAGCTGTTACCCTGATCCTGGGACGCTGAATGTGCTAGTGTAGTTGATCTTGCCTCTGCTTCCCACAGAGGGATTGGCCAGAGGACACACCAGCTGAGCCTGCACTGGGAGCTGCTTATGGGGAAGTGAACGTCCCAACTAATGGGCACACAGAGTGTGTAGCAACTTAGAAATCTTCCTTGTTGGCAGATCTCACACTTCCTTTCTTCATACACACAAAGGTCCTGAGACACTCAGAAGTTGTGGTTTCTGAAGGCCCAGAGGCTTATCAGCCCCCTCTAAAAATATTCACCAAAGGCAGGCAAGAGAAATGGTTTGTAACATGAAACTCCATTTGGTTTCCCTCTCTGGTCCTGGTTTGTGCTTCTTCCATCTTGTCTGGAAGAACCAGAACTTCCTAAGGGTGTGATTCCTCACCTCACCTCAGCTTTCTCCTCTGCTCTCCTCCTTATGCCTTGATCTATGGATTCTCAGATTTTCAGAGACATGCTGAAAAGAGTAAATATATGTTTTTCGAGTGCTGGCTTATCTTGGCCCAGAGAGAATGCAGATATAGCCTTTTCTTTTATTTTTTTAAGATTTTATTTATTTGTTTGACAGGCAGAGATCACAAGTAGGCAGAGAGGCAGGCAGAGAGAGAGAGAGAGAGGAGGAAGCAGGCTCCCCGCAGAGCAGAGAGCCCGATGTGGGGCTCCATACCAGGACCCTGGGATCATGACCAGAGCCTAAGGCAGAGGCTCTAACCCACTGAGCCACCCAGGCGCCCCAGACATAGCCTTTTTACCGTAGTCTTTTCTGCCTGGCCCTCAGTTGGGAAACCTCAGTGGCTCCTGAAGGCCTTCCATGTCACATTGTCACTCTATCAAAGAAGTGAACCACCTTTTCAGTTCTTTCTGTCAGAACTAAAAGAATTTGTCTGCATGATGAGATGTCCACTATATTGCTCCCAAGTTTGCAAGTTGTTTCTTTTTAGCAAATGGGCTCCTCAAATGTGAACTGTGGACAGATTCAGCTAGAGTGGAGAGATAAAAGGCGCTGTGTTAATGCTATCAGTATGCCTCATTTTGAGATTTCCAAGATGGATTATCAAGTAGAATTAAGCAAATTGACAGGTTTCCCTTTTGAGAAATTAGGTGTATTTTTAGCCATTCTCGCTGCGGTGCCAAGCCTGAGACGCCTGATCCAAGGATATGAAGTGCTGCATCGTGCTGCCCCCAACTGGTTCTTTCTGGTGCTTATGTTACCGCATCATGACATGTCACACTGTATGGCACTTAAATTTTTTTATAAGCACTTTCATATGCTTGTATTAGATTCTCATGATGACATTGTGAGTTATATGGATCAGGAATTATAATATCTATTTTATAGGTAGGAAAGCTGAAGGATAGCCTCATTAGTTGATTTGTCCAAAGGTAATTAATTATGAAGAGGCAGAATTGGACTAAAATTCAGATCTCTTGACTGCTCCCCCTGGTTCCCTGGTTGTTTGAAAAATACAGTAACACCCCCCAAAATAGGTATTTAAGAGCTTAATCTTAAGCTTAGAGGAATCTTTTTCTCTTATGGAAGGAGAAGGAAGATAATATATCATGTAAGGTTTGAATAAATTCATGATCTCCTTGGCAAAAATTTTTGAGCTCCTGTTCTGTATGAGGCTCTCTGACTCAGATGCTGTGGCTTGTTAGTCTGATGTAATGTAGTGGTAAAGAACATGGACTCTGCGCTAAACTGCCTGGGTTTGAACCCTGGCTCTTAACTTCAAAATGCCTTTTATAAAATGAGAATAATAGTATACTTAATTCATATAGTTATGTGCAGATTAAATGAGATAATTGATTTTAAGTTCTTAGACTAGTGCATGGCACAAAGTAAGCACTATGTGAATAAATATTAGCCGTTGCTACTGTTGTTTTGTTGCTATTGTTATTATTATTACTCTGACTCTTATCACCTCTATACAAATATATTTATTTGCTCTCTTTTTTTTCTCCAAAGCAAAGCAGCATTTCATGGGTATGTAGAAATGATGAACAGCCAAATTTATTGAAAGAGTACATCTTCACATAGTATTCTCAGTTCACTTTGGTCTTAACTCTGGTCTTGACCAACTGCTGTCGCCATAGTTACCAATGATTTCTTAGTTGCAAGTTCAGTGGACAATTTTCCTGCTCACTTTACTTGAGCTGTATAGCTGATACTTTTCATCTCATTTCCACTTTGGAATATTCTCCTTTTTTTGGCTTCAATGTTAATATTTTTGTTTGGTTCTTCCTCTGCCTCCTCCTTTAAATGTTACTATTCCTTAGGATTCTGTGAATTTCTAACCTTATATGTTAACCCCTGGACAACTTCATACATCCTGAGACGTCAGTGACTACTTGAGCTCATCATTACTGCCTCCTAAATGTTGGCCTCTAGCTCAGACCTTGTCTAAGCTCTTTTTAGGACATCTCCACCTTGGCTGTCCCACAAGCGCTTAAGCTCAACATGTCCTAGCTGACCTCACTATTTTTAACCTTGTTGTTTCTTCTAAAAACCTGTCTTTCTGTCTCTTTTGTGGCTATTAATGGCATCCAGGAGCCCAGGATCAACCTAGAGATTTTCATTGCTCTCATTCCCCACCCCCATCCAGACTGTCATCAAGTTTTGTGTGTGTGTGTTTGTTTTTAACTCTGCCATCTAAGTATATCTTGAATCTTGCTCTGTTCCAATGTCTCCTCTGTTGCCTTAACCGATGCACCCTTCTTTCACTAGGATTATCGCAATAATTGCCTATTTACCCATTTCCATAATCTCTATCTAATCCATCGATCATTACCATTGCTTAAAAAAATCTTTTCTTTGGGGGCGCCTGGGTGGCTCAGTGGGTTAAAGCTGCTGCCTTCTGCTCAGGTCATGATCCCAGGGTCGTGGGATCGAGCCCCACATTGGGCTCTCCGCTCTGCGGACAGCCTGCTTCCTCCTCTCTCTCTCTGCCTCTCTGCCTACTTGTGATCTCTGTCTATCAAATAAATAAATAAAATCTTAAAAAAAAATCTTTTCTTTGAAAAGTAAAGATGAGCATTTTGCTTTTATTTTGGACTTATTTTGTTCTGATAGACGGGATAAAGTCCATATATCTTAGCAAAGTATATTGGCCTCACCTGTTTCTACTCTTCATGCACTCTGACCAGATTGAGTAAATTATTTCCTGAATGCACCTGGCACTTAATCTATAACTTTGCATATACTGCTCCCTCTGTATGCATTGTCTTTCTTTCCTGTTCCCCCAGGTCATCCTTTTGATTCCTTATTTCCTCTGTGCAGCTTCCTCTGACATGCCCAGATTGACTTTGTAACTTTATCCTCTGTGCTCATCGTGCTGTTATACCTGTACAAAGCTATGTTTTAGCATTTACCACATGATACTGTTTGTACCACTTAATAGATTGTCATCTCTGCAAACGAAAGGGCCTCTGTGTGCAGCACCTACCATAGTGCCTGTGTGCTGAATAAACCCTCAATAACTTAAAAAAATTAAAAAACATGGAATTTCTATTCTCTAGGTGTTCATTCTCTAATGGTTTCACCACCAGCCTAAACATTCCTGACAAATGGTGACTGGGTTTTTCTTTTTGTTTTGCAGTATATCAACTCTGGAAACCTGGAGCAGTTGCTAGACAGTAACCTGCATTTGCCCTGGACTGTGAGGGTGAAACTGGCCTATGACATCGCAGTGGGCCTCAGCTACCTTCACTTCAAAGGCATATTCCATCGGGACCTCACATCTAAGGTATGATGAAGGCTTCTTGCACAGCTCTTTGAGACACTGTCTTCTGTTACCAGAAAGCTATGTTAAGAAACCAATCACTAATGAGCTTTGAAATGATGAAGATCTTGTATAGATTTATCATTTAGTCACAGAGAATATAACTTTCTACTCTGTACAGCTAGTCCTTAGAAAGCCAGTGTTGGCTCACAGCAGGTACCTTTTAGTGTTGAACCAGGCAACACATATATCTTAAGAATCTTAATCCTTGGCCCAGTCTGAATGAATGTTGCAGAAGCAGGTGACATGGGAGGGTTAGGGGATTCTTGTCCAATGGGAGTGACAGCAGTCATTGCAAATTGGGAGCCTGTGTCATAGAGTTCTCTTTCATGGCCTTCTGGAGGTAGCTCTTAACTGAGAGCAGGAGTTAACTGCTTTTGTCATTTGAGTGCAGGTTTTGAGGGCTATAATGTACTGACCCATTTTCTATCTGTGTGATTGAGTTTCTGCCCTTCTGCCAGTTCTTCTTTGGCATCAGCTAGTCTCTTGCTGTCCAAATTGCTGTGTGACTAGGTTAGAAAAGAGTTGCTTTTAGAGGAAGTTGGCCATGCTACAAGGCAGGCACTTCAGGGCCAAGTGGCCCAGGACACCACCATAACCAGGCTTATATAAATAGTATTGTTTGATCATTGATGTGGGAACTATAATCCCTCTAACAGGACTTCTGTGCAAGAGCTGATTTAAAGTCTTCTAGAGAGGTGTAGAGGAGTTTTGTACTTGTCCAAGAATAGCTGTCATTTCATTCTCCACCCGCAACACCTACACATGCACACATATAGACATGCATACCAGACTCCTGCACCCCTTCTGTCATGAAGGAGGGGTGAGGGAGCTTGTTATAAGACGAAGTTTGCAAAGGGGACACAAGCAAGCTGTACTCTCAGAGCCAGTAAGGCCTAGAACAGTAAGTCCTTGGTTACCTCACACAACTGTGGTTCTTGTGTTCCAAACAGCAGTACTGCCCCTAAGGGACCCTGGTGATTGGCTTATAAACTACTACAGAGAAAATTGCTTTGGGGAGGTGGATGTGGGGCCCCTGGGTGTGGCAGGGCCTTTTGTAGTCAGCTGCACTGTTACTGAAGCAGAATTAAGACTGGCAAGTGGAGGAGCGCCTGGGTGGCTCAGTCGGTTGGGGTCTGACTCTTGGTTTTGGCTCAGGTTAAGATCTCCTAAGTCATAAGACCCCTTTGAGTCCCTTGTCAGCTCCGTCCCCACAGTGGAGAGCTGAATGTATGATTAGTGTATGCCTCTGACACATATGAAAAGAAGCCCAGTTGTTCAATTATCTGCCCAAACTTTCATATAAGAAACTTGCTAAGCCTGAGATTATGACCCCGAAATCAAGTTGGACACTTAACCAACTGACCCACCCACGGCGCCCCAAAGACACTTTTGACTAAAGCATTCTTCATCCTGTATGTAGTGGACCTTATATTCCACACAGCCTGAAAACTGGTCTGGCTTCCTCAGAACCCCACAGTGGTCTGAGCTTCATATTTTGTATTCTGTAGCCTCCTAGTTATAATGGGGCCATGTCCAAGTTGGGTGAGAAATGCAAGCATTGTACTAGATGCCTTTGGATGTTTGAGATAGTGGCTGGAGTCCCAAATGAAGGGGTTTTATGGTATTGCACACAGCGCTGCCTTCTCCATGGGCCCTAGCCCCTGCTGCTCTCAAGACTACATTGCTCCTGCCATGACCTTTCTGAAGCCTACATTGCTTCATTATAAATGGAAAAAGCTTTTCAGCCTCTTTCTGGGGGAGGGCAGTGTCATGTGAGAACCCTTAGGAGACCTGGGTCTTTACCACTTACAGTTGTAAGCTTCATTTTTCTCATCTTAAATGTGAAAATCTCAGTTCTGTTCACCCGACAATGTTGTTTTGACTGTGTTTGTGAAAAATGTTTTGTAATCTTAGCGGGCCATATAGACAGAAGTAGGCAATCTTTCCCTTATCCAAGGAGCTAGGAAGTATTCTCTTGGGCCATCTCCTTCTTAAGACATCTGCTTTCCTAAAGCTTATAGTCTCTAGCCGTGGGAAGGGACTATACAGACTTTCTTTATAACATGGTAGATGGAAATGTTACAGAGAGGGCAATGCCTAGGATGCTTTGAAAAAAGGGTATTTAACCCAACCTGAAGGTACAGAGCAGGCTTCTCAGAGGAGATGGGGGCTGAACTGAATCTGGAAAATTGAATTATACTTACTAGTTTAGTTTAATTATTATCAGTACACATGCTGGAGGTCATATTCTAGACCAGAGCAGACATGAGGAATTGCACAAACGAAGGCATAGTGGCATGAACTCTATGATGTGCAGACTTGGAGGGAAGAGTGGTAGGGAATTAGAGTTGAAAAGAGAGGACTCTGATCATATATTGTGTGACTTCAATTTAATCTTCTAGATAGGAAATGGAGAAAGCCACTCAGTTTTTTTGAGATATACTTCACATAAAACAAAATTTACCCTTTCAAAGTATGTATTTCAGTGGTTTTTAGTATATTCAGCCATCACCACTATCTAATTTCGGAACTTTTCATCATTCCAGAATGAAAGCCCCACACTCTAGTCCCTTCTCCCTTCAGCCCTGGGCAACCACTAATCCATTTTCACTTTCTATGGATTTGCTTATTCTGGACATTTCATATAAATGGAATCATACAGTATGTCAGTGATAGCTTTTAAATAGGGGAGTAACACAGATTTACATTTTACTAAGGTCATGCTGGCAGGAATGAGAAAGGTGAATAATAGAGATCAAGCCTGGACCAGGCCAGAGAGACCAGTTACAGGAGTGCTGCAATATTCAGAGGAGGAATGAGGAGCACTTAATGCAAGCACAGTGGGAATGAAGGAGGGACTGATTTGGAACATATTTATTATTATTATTATTATTTAAAGAGTTTATTTATTTGTCAGAGAGACAGAGGCAGAGAGAGCACAAGCAGGAGCAGCAGAAGGAGAGGGAGAAGCAGGCTCTCTACCGTGCAGGGAGCCCAATGTGGGACTCCATCCTAGGACCCTGGGATCATGACCCAAACTGAAGGCAAGATGCTTAACTGACTGAGCCACCCAGGTGCCCCTGCATGCCCAGTATCAATATGATTCCTGAATCACATAAAAAAGTGTTGAAAAAAGTAATCAGCAGTGTCAGTGGCAGAAAGATCAAGTATATAAGAACTAATTTTGTCTATTGAAATTAATGCCATAGAAGTCACTGTATCCTCTGGGGGAACTCACAGCAGAAACCGATAAGGAATGAGTGGGAGATAAAGAAGTGAAAACACAAGTGTGGCCAGCCATACCTCACTAGCCTAGACCCCATTAAGGGCAGGGTCTTAAGGGCAGGCTGGGACTTTCTGGTAAATCCCGCAGGGTTCCTCCACATTTTCCTTATCACCTCAGATACAGACTCCGAAAATCTGGCTCTTTTGGTTTGCAGTATCCCATCTTTGTCTTTGTCTACCATGCCAGCTGTTGGCTGTGAGAAGCTGTACAAGGGGCAATAGTCACCCTCCAGACGAGAGGCAAACTGGGTAGCTTTGTCCCATATTGTGGGGCCCCAATCATCCCTGCCTTAGCCATTTCTCAGCTGTTCACAGAAACTACTGTGAAGTCACTTACCCCTCCGTGGGTGGTTTGCAGTGAGCGGACAGTAGATGTCCATGAACGTGAAGCTGGGGCAGAAACCGCACAGCTTTTACAAGGGCAGTATACTGTGGCCATATTCTTTTTTCCCTTATCTGCTGCTCCCAGGCTGAATTTATGGGGCTGTTTCTGAGGGCTATAAAGCAAATAGTAAGCAGGACTTTAGACTGAGCCTTGGAGACAGGAGCCTGAGTTGTTGGTGGAAAGGGAGGAGGGGGGAAAATAATGTGACAGATCTGATACTGCCTCACAAGCCTATGCCTTGTAGCCTGGGCTTTGGCTTTTCAATAGGCAATAGCTGGCCCTTGCCCATCCTCTAACAGCGTTAGTCGGGAGGCTTGGGGGTGCTGAGGCAGCACAACTTGATGGGAGGACCAAAGCCAGGACAAGCACAAGGATGGTCCTGCTTGGAAGCCAGGGTTGGTGCATGTCCATCTGGGACCTAGGGTAGGAGAAGATGAAATCACAGGCTCCTTCCAGCTCAGGGAGAGAATAGTATGATCACGTTGAGGCCAAAGGAAGGGAGTGATTCGTACCTGTGGTGGAGGAAGCAGGAGGTGACGTGGCTCTGCCTCAGCAACTGCATGCCAAGCCCGGTGAGGAGGAAGGAGGGCAGGTTTGGGTTAGATAGGGCCTTGCTGGCCCCAGAGATGTCCCTGAGCCAAGGATCCCTACTCTGTCCTGCCTCTGGAGGAAGGGGGGGAGGGAGGTGCCTCCTGAGTGAAGGCACTATTTTGTGCCTTCAAAATAGTGTAGGCACTATTTTGTGCCTACAAAATAGTGTAGGCACTATTTTGTGCCTACAAAATAGTGTAGGACTATTTTGAATGCAGCGGTTTGGGGAGAGCTGGTTGCTGATCTGTGTTTATTTACAAGTCATCTGGGTTCATCCTTTCTCTTGTTCAGTGAACACATCCTGAGCCTTTGTCACGAGTTGAGTGCTGTGAGGAGGGAAGGCCTGAACCAGAACCTGCTCTCTGCTAGACTGTAAGAGGAAGTGGCAGAGAGGAGGAGTTAAAGGAGTTGAGAAGAGAGAGAGGGTGGTAATGACAGGGTGGAAAGGTCACTTACCTTAAAATATATAAAATTTTCTGAGGTGAAAAGGAGAGTTGGCAGAACATTCCAAATGGAAAGGAACTGTATAAGCAACAACAAAAGCTTGAAGGAGCTGTTCAGGCTTTAGGAGTACAGGTTGTGACAAGTTTGGATGGAGATGTGTGCATAGGAACAGCAGGGGGAGGCGGGAGGTCAGTTGGTTAGAGCCAGGTCATAGACTGAGGGGAACCTGGTTGTGATCCTGTGGGCAGTGAAAGGTAGTGCAAGCCTGAACGCTTGTCTTACACTTACATTATTTGGCAAGGTCAGGCTAGTGTTCGGGTCTCTGCATTCTAAAGAAAAGAGAATGGGAGGCCAGGGGCCTGATAGTCTGTCTTCCTCTACTAGATTGTAAACTCCAAGAGGACAAAGAAGTCTGTTCACTGAGGCTTAGTATATAGAAAGCAAAGATAAATATTTGTTTGAAGCATATGAATCTTAGGGCAGGAACCCAAGATCCAGGCCTGAGCCATCTCCCATGGGTGACAGAGCCCCCAAGTCTGACCACTGGGGTCAGCTAAGAGTGTCATTTCACCAAGGAGGAGAGCCAAGGTGCCCTGTGGCAAGCAGGGGTGGTGGTAACCTTATGGCTGGGTGGTCCCCCTTCTGAGCCACATTGTCTTCTTCTTTGGGAACCCTAGAACTGCCTGATAAAGAGGGATGAGAATGGTTACTCTGCAGTGGTAGCTGACTTTGGCCTGGCTGAGAAGATTCCTGATGTCAGGTGGGTAGTCCTAATTGGTACTGGGGTCACAGAAGGGACCGAAGCAAAAGGAAAGCTCCAGCTTCTTCCCCAGAGGCCAGAACTTGGTCACAGCTCAGTCCCAGCTCCCTAAATGTGGTCAGTCTTAGTGCCTTATAAGACTTCTCCCCTTCAGGGAGAGGAGTTCCCAGTGGTCAGGTATCCCATTGCACCAGCCAGTGGCAAGCTCATTTTAATCTCCCTTCCACTCCCACCCCACAGCATGGGGAGTGAAAAGCTGGCCGTGGTGGGCTCACCATTCTGGATGGCACCTGAGGTTCTCCGAGATGAGCCCTATGATGAAAAGGTGAGCCTGGGGACCCTGGGGCCTGGTTCTCCTTAGAATTCACTCTTAGCAGAAAGTATCCAGGATTACCCTATATGTTCTGGGTGGGGAGTTATATCCTGCTAAGACCAGGGCTGCTAAGACTCGGCAGCTGCCCTGTAAATGAACTGAATGAAATGCAGACAGTAGGGCTCAGGCCTGCACTGGTGGACCCAAGGGGCAGAAACCCCACCTCTCACTCCACTGAGAAGGAAACTGAGGTCTCATTACCCATCAGGCGGACGTGTTCTCTTACGGTATCATCCTCTGTGAGATCATTGCCCGCATCCAGGCTGATCCGGACTGTCTTCCCCGCACAGAGGTAAGCTGCAGGCATAGGGCACAGTGCCAGTGGGATGGGGCTGGTTTTGAAGCTCTGGAACTGTTGTTCCTGGGATGGAGTTGCTGGAACTGTGTAGTTACTTTGGGGCAATTCTCAGCCTCTCCTAAGCAGGCCAGGGCGGGTGGAGGGATTAATGACCGGTCTTCCGTGTCCCCTCCCTACCATACCTATTCACAGAACTTCGGGCTAGACTATGATGCTTTCCAGCATATGGTGGGAGACTGTCCCCCAGACTTTCTGCAGCTCACCTTCAACTGCTGTAATGTGAGTATCTCCCTCCCCTCCCCCCAGCTCTGGTCAGGGGCTGGCTGAATCCCTTTCATCTAGTTAGGACTGTCCCAACAGGCTGCTAATTAGTTTCACAAGGAGCCTTGTTTTCACTGATGAATAGCAGTGCCCACTGCCCTTCCTCCAGGCCTGACAGACTGTCCAGAGTCCTGGACCAAGAAAAGGAAAATTGCTCTGTATTATACAGTCCTCAGCCTGCAGGGTAGACTCACTGCCTCTTGCCCTGGACATTGATAGAACTCTGGTCAGATTTCAGTTGGACTTTGGGTCCAGCTGGCCATAAGGTCCATGGGAAGGGCTTTTGATAGCCTTCATTTTATACAGCTCTGGGGTCTGGACCTACCTGTCATGACCAAGGGGTAGCTGGGCTTTATCCAGGTAGCTCCCAGAAACATGTTAGCAAGAACAGAACCAACCAATGTAAGAATACCCTTTTGGATGGTTCTGTGCCCATCAAGGAGATAAGACACATACCGAAAGGGTGCTGATAGGAGTGGGTATAAGACAACAGCATCTTCCCTGACCTTAGCTCTGAGAATCACCCTCATGGTCTGGGGCCTTTAGAAAAGACCTCTTAGCTGCCTATCTGAATCTTAGAAGACGCCAGAAACAGACTCAAATGCCATCCTTGGGGTGGAAGATAGGAGGACAGGGCTAATGGTTGGTGTGGATGACTACAGATGGACCCCAAACTGCGCCCATCCTTTGTGGAGATTGGGAAGACCCTGGAGGAAATTCTGAGCCATCTACAGGAAGAAGAGCTGGAGACAGACAGGAAGTTGCAGTCCACAGCCAAGGGTAAGAGGTTAGACCAGTGTTCCACCTGATTCCAAGGGAAGAAATTAGGATGTGGGGCCTTCTTCTCTAGGGCTGATTGTAGGATCCCATGTCCCAGAAGAAAGGCAGAGGGGCAGGGGATGATGGAAAAAGTACTGGACTCTAAGAAATATGACTCGGCATATGGCCTCGCTTGAGTTTTCTCATTGGTTAAATGCTTTGTGGCACAAGGTGCCACTTGTTTGTTATGACTAATGTGAGTAAGCCTGTCTTGACTCGTTGTTTTTCAGGACTCTTGGAAAAAGGACCTGGGGTGAAGCGACTGAGCACACTGGATGACAAGATCCCTCCCAAGTCTCCACGCCCAAGACGTACTATCTGGTTGTCTCGAAGCCAATCAGACATCTTCTCCCGTAAGCCCCCACGTACGGTAAATGTCTTGGACCCATACTACCGGCCACGAGATGGTGCTGCCCGCACCCCCAAAATCAACCCTTTCAGTGCTCGCCAGGACCTTAAGGGTGGCAAGATCAAGTTCTTTGACCTGCCCAGCAAGTCTGTTATCTCCCTGGTATTTGACCTGGACGCACCAGGGCCCGGAACTCTGCCTGTGGCTGACTGGCAGGACACCCTGGCCCCACCTGCTCGCCGGTGGCGTTCTTTGCCTGGTTCACCAGAGTTCTTGCATCGAGAGTCCTGTCCATTTGTTGGCCGAGAAGAATCACTATCTGATGGGCCCCCACCACGCCTCAGTAGTCTCAAGTACAGAGTGAGAGAGATCCCGCCATTCCGAGCCTCTGCCCTCCAAGCTGCTCCAGCCCACGAAGCCATGGACTGCTCCAGTCCCCAAGAAGAAAATGGTTTGGGGCCCAGTTCATGCCTTGCAGGTGCCTCTGAGGAAATGGAGGTAGAAGAAGAAAGGCCAAGAGGCTTGGCTCCAGTCCCTTTCTCTGTCTCAGGCATAGGCCTGAAAACCCAGGGAAAACAGGATGGGTGAGAGGGGCTAGTCCCCAGCTCACCTTGGGGGTGGACCTTCATTTGAAGCCACAGGGCCCCCTTGGTGCACAGCCTTGACTCTTCCCTGCAGCCTACAGAGCAGGCAGGCCAGGCCAGGCTCAATCTGGGGGCTCCAAGTGCCCAATGGCTGTGTATGAGAGGGGAGGCAGCAGTGAAAGGCCTTCCCAGGCAGGGCCAACAGCTGATACAAAGCTTCTGAAATCCAGCAAGGAGCTCTGGCTCCCACCCGACTCCCATTGCACTTCCCCAGACAGGACCAGAGGACTCTTTGTTCTGGTTTGAGCTGGCAGGCAGCTAATACCCCAGGTTCTTCTCCTACCCCAGGACTGTCATATAAGCTACTGGATGGAACCTGGAGCTAACCAGGAAGCCATAAAAGGCATGGCTATTTCTCAGATTGAAAGAACGGGGAGCTTCTTGCCAGGATGTCTAAGACACTTGAATAATTGCTGTTTGCACTTACTGCATGGTCAGACCACATCACTACATTTCTATGCAAGGGGAGGGTGAGGCAGCGTGGTGGTCATGGCTCTTAGCTAACCTATTCAAAGATCTTTTCCAGGTGATTAATCTATTTTCATATTTATGAAGGAGTCTTAATGTTCTGCCCCAGAAACTTTCTACCTTGTGGTTGGGAGTGGGGCTGATTTTGTAGGCCTCAGGGCCTGCTCTATGTATTTGTCAACATGTGATACACCCACGTGGTTAAATGGCTTATGCACGGACTGATTTCTTCCCTTCCTGCTCTGGCTGGAGCCATGGGAACAGTCTGTCCTTACAGAGCCACAATAAGAAATAACCAAAGATGAAGCTGGTCAAATATTTTCATAACTTGTTTCTGTTGATTTTTTGGTAATACTTTTTCCCAAGACACTTTCAGATTTAAAAATAAATAAAGTCTGTGTTACAGGTGCTGGTCAGCCTCCTTACTTATACCCTTATTCCTCAGCCTCTAGGGTAAAGGAGAAGGTCCAGGCCAGGACCACCCCCAACCCCCCAGCTCTGTAGAAGGTGGGAGTAGAGCATTCACAGGCTAGAGGGACCCAGACACCTCTGTTCCACTTTCAGTTCTCTTCCTGGGCCTTGAGTGCTAGGTGGAAGTTGGATCAGCTGCTGCCCCAAGCCAGCTTCATCTTCTGGTTGTGGGCTTTGGAGGACCGGGAGAACTGGCTCTTGGCCACTGTGAGGGGTACAGCTTTGCCACTCAGGTATACCTTGTTGTGGCATTCAGGTAGCCAGGGTCCAGAGCTACAGAGCTGGGGTCCTTGGCTCACTGCCACATAGGCCATCACGTAACCTGTCATAAAGGCATCAAAACCAGCCCGATGCAGTCCATCCCCAGGCACTGGGTGAGGACCAGCTTGACTCCCTGGTGCTTCTGGGGCAGCCATATCAGCTGTTTCTGGCCCTGCTGTTTTAAGGTCCAGCTCCAAGTCATTTTTGTGACCTTGCTCCAAGCCAGGCTGGGTCCTAATCTCATCTTCAGCTACCTCCTGCTCCATTTCTTCAGCCTTGAGGCCATCACCACAGACCTGCTTCACGGGAGGACAATCCTCAGTTTCCTCAGAGGTCTGTTTCCCAGGCAGGCCCAACAAAGCCCTCCGCCGTTTCTCCCTACGTCGCCGCCGTCGCCGCTTGTCCTCCACCACAGCCTCATCGGTGTCAATGATAAGATCAATATCATGAGACCGAGGACACTGTGGTCCCAGGGGACACCAACCATAGGCCTAGAGGTAGGAAAAGGCTTAGAGAGGTGTTCCAGGCATCAGAACCTCCCCTCCCCCAAGAAATGGGTGGGTGCTCTCACCGAAAAGTTGTCACAGACGCTGGTGGAATGAGGACGATGGGTTGCAGGGGGCACGCAGCAGCGGAAGTCGATATGGGCCCTCATGCTAGAAGGATAGTTGCAGAACTCCAGAGTCAGGTGTGGGCTGCCAGCTGCCCGCTGCTTCCCATTTTCCCGCTCACTGAAACAGCATAAGAGGGTATTGGCCCACTAGCTTATAAACTCCAAGAGAATAGGGTTTTTGTCAGTTTTGCTTACTGCTGAATACTCAGCACCGAATACTGTGCCTGGCATGTGGCAGGCACTCAATAAATACCTTAAATGAATGAAAAAGGCTTATACCAGGCCCCACCCCTAAACCTGAACCAGCTCCTCACCATTTCCGGAAAACATATTCTAGGTAGGAGGCCACGAAGCGCGCATGAAACTCAGCAGCATATTTGGTGTCATAAATGCCAGCGGGGAACATTTCACACAGGTCAGCAGTGAAGGTTCCCAAGCTCTCGGGCAGGTGTGCATAGAAGTTCTGGTACAGGAACACCAAGTCTATGAGACCGTTGTGTAGTACCAGGGGCCGGCGGGCCCGGATTAGCTCCAGGAACAGTGTCCTCACTGATTGGCTCTGACTCTCATCACCCTAGGTGGAAAGAAAGGGGTCACTGGGATGGACAGTCCCGTGGGGAGCCTCTTTTGCACAACACTTATCCCTGGCGCCCCTATCTGGAAAAGTTCTCGCTCCCTATACTAGTCTACTGTGGATCAGGCTTGTTTCCCTAGCCTTATCCCTAGTGATTTCCCATATTCCCTAAGAAGCAGATCCTCTCCCTACACCCAGACTCGGTTAGGAAGAAATGGAATCACAGAAGGGGCAGTGTCAAGGTTGAAGACCTACCTTGTCATTGCCCTTGTGGTACGGGATACCCTGAGCATACTGCCGGTTGAAGTTGAAGCCATGCTGTACCAAGAACTGCACAGATTTTGGTTCTATCACATACTCTTCCATGCACAGCAGGGTCAGATTGAACACCTGAGCCAGGTAGGAATGTTCACCCTGAGAGAGTAAAGATCTGCCACATCAGGATTTGAGATAGAAACACTGCACGCCCGATGTTCTCCGGGATCTCAACCCTCCTCCCCGCGGCCACAGACCAGGGATGGGAAGATCAGTCCATACCTTGTCTGGTTGCTGCTTGAAGCAGGCAAGGCCCAGGGAGAGAACAGAACGGGTCCTGGCTGCATGACACACGGACTTGTAACGTTCCTCGATGCACCTTGGGGTTGGGTTTAGGGGGTGGCTGTGGCTGGGAGTTAGCCCTCAAACCACCCATGTGATTTCTACTCCATGGTTGAAGTCTGCCCCTCCTGCCAAGGCTGGCACTAAGATCAGGGCTTATACTTACTGGTTCAGCAAACTCTTCCTGTCCCCAAGCCCACTCAGTTCCTGGGAGTGTGTAAAGGGAGAGTCTTGTGTCAGGTTCCCAGCACTAGCCCTTGCACAGCTACCTGCCCTTCCCATTCCCCTGCCCTCACCGTGTCCACAGCCACGAAGCTAGCGGTCTTTATGGCCAGCAGGAGGGATGGCCACATCTCCTTGAAGTTGTCACTCTGCACATCCACCACGGGCACCTGGACTGCTAGCTTCTCCTCAGATTTTGTGCTTTTGCTGACACCACCTGAGGCTAAGAAGAGAGCATGGATAGTAATGCTGGGGCAGGGGCCCCGGGCAACAGGTACCAAGGTGTAGGCCATGGCTCAGGGTGGAATGTTGGGGGGCAGTTTCCATTAAGGCAAGAAATAGCACCTCTGTCCTCCAAGCCTTTGTATCACATGTCCTCTACACATAGGCCTTGGGGTGAGCAGTGCTCTGAATTTTGGGGGAAAAGGCCAGCGTCTTCAGTGGTTTATGTCAGACTTTCAGTGGTTTATGTCAGTCAAAACTACCTCTCCCCACAGCAGCACAATCTTTAGAAGTGGAACGCTGGATAAACGATCTGTGAGGTTCCTTCTTCCCACATCCCGCAGGAAATCCTTCTCAGGGCTTGAGGAAAGCGACTCCTTTAATGCCCCCCAAAGCTCCATAGTACTGTTCCCACGGGCCCCAGGAGCCACAAGCAACGGTAACCAGTACCCTCCAGAGCCTCATAAATAATTTCTCACAGCCAAGTCCCAATACATTCCACTTCCTTCGGACCCGCGCCACGCAACAGAACCAGGACTCTAGACTACACCTCCCGACACGCCCCTACCCGCCCCGACTGCTTTCAACGCGCCAGGCTCCCGCAGCCCGAGCCGCACTGCCCACCGGGATTTGTAGTCTCCTCGTGGCTGGTTCAAAAGGAAGGAGCTGGTCCTCTGAACGTTAGTTTCTAGAGCCGAGAGCCCGAGGCCTTCCCCTCTCCGGGGCGCACAGGGTTTTAAGGCGGGAAGCCCTCGGAAGCCACTCACCGTCAGGGGCCGCTGGGGCTGAGGCTGCGCCATCGCCACTGTCGGCGGCCATAACACGGCGCGCTCTCGCCTGGGTAGTCGGTGGGTACGCAGAGCTTCCGCCTGCCTGCTCTCCGCGCGGCTCCGGCGGTGGGGGACGGGGCGGGGCCTCGCCCTCCGAGTCGCTGAAGGGTCGGACTTCCGTTCACACCTCCCGGGTCTGGCACGGAGGGGGCGGGGCGGCGCGCGCGGGGACCTATTGGCTGGCGCCGTCCGGTCGGAGCCACGCCCGCTGGGGCGCGTCGGGAGCCGGGCGCGGGAGACTGAACGGGAGGTAATGCGTGCTCTGCGTTCTCCCGGAGGGAACGTGGGCGGCGGCTTTACGCGGTCTTCATCCGCGCGGTCCCAGGGTGGGGATGGCGGTCCCCAGCGGCGGGGAGGCTCACCGGGTCAGCCGGAAGCGGGACCAGGAGTTAGGCACAGACAGGTTAGTGCAGGGAGAAAGGAGGATCTAATGGGAATAGGCAAATTCACAAGCAGAATGGAGACCTCACTTCCAGGAAGTAAAAAGGCGGGTAGGGGGACTCGAGACGAGGCTGCCAGAGGGGTTAGAGCCACCGACTCTGGCAGGGAAGTCTTTGCAATAATCCGGACAGGAGGTATAGTTGACTTCCAGGGTGATTGCACTTGAATTCTGATACCGTGAGAGACATGCCATTACCGGAGGCCGGTTCTGTCTCCCGGGCTCCGGTTCCCATCAAGGAGTCTCAGCCCTTTCTTTATTTACTGTTTTCTAGTTCATCTTCAACCTTTCTCCACTGAATCTTTTTCATCATTAGTCAGGATCGTTTGGACTACTCCCATTCTGGTATATGTGCTGCCGAACCGAGCACTGGATTTCTCCCATTCTAAAGAAAGAAACCTCTTTTACTATTCATCCGGTTAATTAACTTAACAGTGCTTGTTGTATACAACTTACTTGGCACTGTGCTCAGCACTGGGGACTCAACAGTCAACAAAAGAGACTCAGCCTTCGCTCATGGAGTTTTGTAGTCAAGTCCGGTAAGGGGACACTGATCAAAGAAACATAAATAAATGTGAAATTACAATTAGTATAAGAGGGAAAAAATGAAGAATTACACAAGATTGTGAGACCAGGGGAGGGGGGCTGATTTGGACATTTAAGTCAAGACCTGAAAGAATGGGGTGTCTGAGTGGCTCAGTCAGGTAAGCATCTGCCTTTGGCTCAGGTCACAATCCCAGCCAGGGTCCTGGGATGGAGCCCCATATTGGGCTCCCTGCTTAGTGGGGAGCCTGTTTTTTTTCCCTCTGCTGCTCCCCCTGCTTTGTTCTCTCTCTCTCTCTGCCAAATAATTAAATAAAATCTTTAAAAAGGCGAAGGGGGGGAGACCTGAAAGAATGAGTAACTGTTAGTTGAAGAACAGGGTAAGAGCTGTCCAAATAGAGAAAAAGGATTGGGTGAGATGTCAAGGCGGACAGGCATGTGGGGAATTGAAGCAACTATTAAGGCAAATATGGCTGGAGCATAGTGAGTGAGGGGATGAGGCAAGTGGGGATATTTGGAGCCTACAAGACTATTTTAAGAGGATTGGGTTCTCAGAGCAATGGGTGTGAGAGCCAAAGTCCTCCACTGTTTACAAGGTACTTAGAGATCCTGTGCCCCCTACCTTCTTTACCTCTTTGACCTCCTCTACTACTCATCCTTCCTGGGTCCACTCTAACCACGCTGGCTTCCTTAGTATTCTACAAACACATTGGGCACCTTCCTTAGGGCCATTGCACTAGCTCCTTTGTAGGATGCCATTGGCAAATTCCTTCAATTGCCTGAAATCACTGGTCAAATATCACTTTAATAAGGCCCACCTTGACCACATGCTTTAAAATTGCAACATTCCAGGGGGCACTTGGATGACATGATCCCAGGGTCCTGGGATTGAGCCCTTACCCCCCACCCCCGCATCACACCGGGCTCTCTGCTCAATGGGGAGCCTGCTTCTCCCTCTCCCTCTTGCTGCTCCCCTTGCTTGTGCTTTCTCACTCTCTCTGTCAAATAAATATATAAATACAATCTTTTAAAAAAATAAAATTGCGGGACGCCTGGGTGGCCCAGTTGGTTAAGCAGCTGCCTTCGGCTCGGGTCATGATCCCAGCGTCCTGGGATTGAGTCCCACATCGGGCTCCTTGCTCGGCAGGGAGCCTGCTTCTCCCTCTGCCTCTGCCTGTGCTCACTCCCCCTCTCTCTCTCTCTGACAAATAAATAAATAAAATCTTTTTAAAAAATAAAAACAAATAAATAAATAAAATTGCAACATTCCACCATCACCACTCCTTATCCCCTTCACCTACTCTACATCTTCTCCTTGTGTTAGTATTTACCAGTTAACATCCTATATAACATCCTATATAATTTAATTATTATTGTTTCCCCCCACCCCCCACATTAGAATATAAGCTCCATAACGACAGGAACCTTTGGTGTTTTATTTACTGAAATTTCCAATACTTAAAACTGCTTGGCACATAGGCACTACATAAGTATTTACTCAGTGAATTAGTAGGAAGCCATTGAAGGTTTTAAGTAAGAAAATGAGACGATCGTGTCTTAAAAGACAGCTTTATTCTTTGGAAAATAGATTGTAGGATGAATTATGGAGTTAATGAGTTTGGTGACTATAGGTTGGCTAGGAAAGGAAGGAGAGTGGGTTTTGTAAAAGGGGTAAAGGAGCAGGACCTTGAGCTCAGCCCGTTTGGGAGAGACCATTGTTTCATATCCAGAGGAGAGGGAGCAGGAGAATGCAGGTGAGGGCAGTAAGCTTGTGCATTCACTTTTCTCTGAAGGAAGAAGAAAGCTCTTGATGAAAATGAGGCGATGAAGTGAGGTTTTTAAGAGGTTGAAGCAGGAGCTCAGCAGGGACTGTGGTGGAGCACAGCACGGGAGTGCAGTCTCTGGAGGCAGACCTTCTGGGTTTGGGTGCACAGGTTGCTTCATCTCTAGAAGCCTCACTTTCCTCATAACTGCAGTGGAGGTGATACTAGCATATACCTAATAGCGTTGTCTGGAGATTGAGAGGGAAATTGCTTAATTTAGCATTGGTTCTGGCACATGATAAGCCCTCTCTAACCGAAAGAACAGTAAGGGAGCAATGAAGATCAACCAGCTACATTTCTCATTACCAGTGGGCAGCCAGATTTGGTTTACTACATCAAGAAAAGATTAGGAATAAAAGTAGCACATCCCCTCCCACCACCACCACCCCAACTTGCCATCTGCTCTCAGGCCAATCTTTTCCCATCTCTGATCCTTGGTTTGTCCTTTCTATAGAAAGGAGGTTTGGACTACATGATTGCTCAAGGCTGTTTCCTGTGCTGCATTTCTACCAGATAAACCTCCTGCCCGCCGCGTGCTTCTGGACACACCTCATGAGCCCCTGTCCACACGTAGAGTCACAGTGAGCATCCGGGATACACAGGTGTATCCTGCCCAGCCCAGCCCTGGTCTCTCCTTTTGCATGTCTCCAAGATTCTGCTTATGTTGGTCTCTCTGAAGTCACTTGCAGAAACTCAGCCCTGCTGGTCATCCCTCAGTGCCATAGCCTGCCAAGAGCGAACCCATGAGCATCTGGAGAGGGAGGAAAGCTAGACACTCTATCATGAGGGTTGCAGAGAGGGAGGTGGCTGTTATACCCATGGTGGGGCCCCAAGATTCAGCCTCATTGTGACTGACTACTTTGGGCCTTTCTCTTCTAGGCCATCATGAAGAAGCCGCGAGCAGCTGTGAGGAGTCATCACAGGAAGCAGGCATCCCGCCAGGAGGGAAAGAAGAAGTGTGTCCTTAGCAGCAGCCGGGCCAAGCCTTCTACCCCAAATGGTGAGGAGCTCAGTCCTAGTCAAAGACGAAGGTGCTGGATTCATTGGCCATGAAAGGGAGGGAGATTCGGGCTGGGAAGGGAGCACAGTTATGTGTCGGGACCTTAAGGGACTAATTAAGGGTCTCATTCTGACTTTGCTATGTCACTTTGGGATGCTTGCTCTGAATGGCTGCTTTCAGTGAAATGGAGCGGCTGTCTGTGCATTTCCTTCCTGTTGTGGCTTTCATGGGATCGATTGAGTTTATGAGCCTGAAAATGTTTTGTAAATGGGAGAACCCTGCACACATATGCTTGGCTGAAACTGTTGGGTGTTCATTGTGACCCAGAGTCAAAGAAAGCATCAAGAAAAGGGTGGAACCACCCTGGGAAAGTTAAGGCCGGAAATCTGGCTCAGGTTACATACAGCTAGAGAATTCTGGTCTGATTTCAGATCCAAAATTTAAGCAAAGGGTTGGGGGTAGGAGACAGCCTAAGTGGGAGCAGCCAGGCTGCAGTGCCCTGGGTACCTGGTGCGCGGCCTAGGCAGGGATGACGCCTGAGTTTCCTGTGGTCCCAGCAGACTTGGCCAGGCAGCAGGAGGAGGTGGTGTTGCAGGCCTTCTCCCCGTACCATCTCTTCAGAGACATAGCTGAGGTCACAGTCTTTCGGGAGAAGCTACTAAGCTGGTATGACCGAGAGAAGCGGGACCTACCCTGGAGACGGCGGGTAAGCAGGCGAGGCCCAGGGACAGCAGAGTGGGAGGTGGGTGCCCAGCGGTCTCCATACTGACTCCTTTCCTGGGACTGCTTTGGCAGGCGGAGGAGGAGGTGGACCTGGACAGGCGGGCATATGCTGGTGAGTGCATGTCTTGGGACCTGGGCT
>RCUC01039162.1:0-11563 GCA_003697995.1 Taxidea taxus jeffersonii | reverse complement strand
AAGATTTTCTTTGTCTATTTGACAGAGCACACAAGCAGTGGGAGCTGCAGGCAGAGGGAGAGGGAGAAACAGGCTCCCCGTGGAGCAGGGAGCCCAATTTGGGGCTTGATCCTAGGACCCTGGGATCATGACGTGAGCTGAAGGCAGTTGCTTAACCAACTGAGCCACCCAGGCACCCAAGAAATGACTTTCTTGATAACTTTTTCCTTCTAAGTTAATCCCTTTCATCTGTATTCCTGTAATAGCCCCCTGCATATTTCACTGCACTTATCATCTTATATTATGGTTGTTTATATTTGTCACTATTTCATGATCCTTATTTTCCAACCCCTACCCACATATATACCCAAATACACTCCTACCTGTTGTGAGTTCTTTGAGGGTAGAGATTATGTCTTATTCACCTTTGGTTCTCTAATATTTCCACATTAGTTAGTGTATTATAATCTCAATAAATGTAGATACAATGAAAAAGCATTTGATACAGATCTTAGGAGATAAATAAGATTTTGTTGAGGCAAAGAAATGAAATAAGAATGGAGTATACTTTGAAGACAATAGCATTAGCTAGGCTATAAGAAAAATATAGGACAATAGGAAATTGGTTTTTTTGTGTGTGTTTTGGCTAGTGTATAAGTATATATGTATAAGGATAGTGGGAAATAAGACTGGAAAGGCAAAATGTAGTCTTGATTTATATCTTAAGTAACAGGGAACATTTGAAAGTTTTTAAGGAGACTAATTTGAACTTAACTGTGTTTTAGGAAATTAATCTGGTAGCAGAATGGATTCGTAGGGGAAGGGATCAGTTATGAGGTTTCTTCTTTTAACATAAGCAACTGCATAAAGAGGTGGCAGCAGAAATAAGAGAGATATATTAATCCTTACTTTTCTCTTAGTTTCATAGTTGAATCGTGCATCTCTCTAAGCCTCAGTTTTCTCACTGTACAAGAGGTTTGACTTGATATGATTACCAAAGTCCTTGCCAGCTCCAAAATCTGTTTGTGACATATTTTGAGAGAGTCTATGGGACTTGGCAAATGATTGGATGGTGGATACAGGTGGAGGTTTCAGAGATGCCTTTGTTTTGAGTCTGAGTGAATGGGAAAACAGTTGTTTCAAGGAGTGGTATTGGTCTTCCTAATAATAGTGGTAATGCTAAGATCTGTAAAGTAGGAGAGCTAAGGTCAAGTTGACCTTCCTCAGTTGTGTCCTAGAGTACAGAAAACAGGATTTCAATGTTGAGACTGGTTACATTTCGGGGGAAACTAGTTGGGTTAGAGGTAAGCAGCTGATTTTAGCAGTTGTTTACTTTGAGGGATTTAACCTTGGGTGCCATCATTCTGGGGTTGACTAGTTTCATTGGGAATTAGAGTGGTCTCAAGTGGCATTGCAAAGTGAATACTGTCCAGTATGTCAAAAGGCTGAGTTTCAAGAGAAGTGATGTGAGGGTGAGAGATCGGGTTTAGGGATGAGGACTGAATGTGTGTTTTGAAGGGGAGGGGTCTGGGAATTGCTAGAGGGCACCTAGAATTACTTTCTGGAAAGTGATACAGCTGCCCAAAGGTTGGAGTATCAAGGATACAAACCAGCATTATGGTTGTGGCAGAAACCATATAACAGCATCTGGGCTGACTCACTCCCATGATGGAGGGAAGATTTGCCCCCATTTAATGGGGAGTAGGATCTGGTATAGTTACCACAGGAGAAGGGATAGGGCTGCTAGAAGGTAGGGGATTCATTGGGAGGCGGAGTTGGCATAGTGTGGAACCTTCCCTCCTGGGTTTACGCTCTTCAGTGTGCAGAATACTGTGTAGGTAGTAGGGAATTTAATCCCCAGGACTAGTTTCCCGCAGCAGGAGACAGTGCCTCTAGCCAGGCCCCTTTTTTTTTCAAGCAAGCTGCAGGCTTCGCCTCGGCCCTAGAAACCGGATAGGCCTCTCCGTGCGCTCTCAACCTAACCCGCGGTGGCGGGGGAGGGGGAAGCTTTTTCTGGTCCCGCCCTCTGCGCTGTTTTGCGTCCTTGCGCTTGTGGTGAGTGGCAGTAGAGTTTAGCCAATGAAGGCGCGAGGCGGGCGGGAGCATCAAGTTAGGTTGCGCAGGAGGTGGGGGGAACTGGTGCTGGAGAGACAGCGAGAGGGGCGAACCGGCCCCCCACGGCCGCTGCAGGTAAAGGCACCTCTCTTAGCCCGCTGGGTTGAGGCACAGCTCCTTTTCTCCTTCAGGTTTTTGTCGGGCCTTCCAGCCTGTAGCTTCCGCCCTAACGTTGCTCCCACCCGGGCATCCACACCCCCCCCCCCCGCATCTTCCCGTCTTGGCCATCCCCACCCAGGAGGGCACCCCGCTAGCTCCCTCTGTCAAGTGCATGTACCTCATTTCTATTTTGGGGGCGCCAGTTGCCTGAAATCTCCCCTCTCTGCTGTATGGGCCTTACTGGCAACAACCCCGGCAGTATGAGCAGGTAATGTACCCGGGTCCCCGCCACCCCCACCCCCTGTAGCGTTTCCCTCTCAGTCAACCCCTCACTTCCTTACCTTTCCCCTTCTCTTCTTTCATATGAGTATATAATTTCTGTAGTTTCCCGTTTGTTCCCTGAATATACGTACATGGTTTTAGCTTTCATAGTTGCTTTTTACTTTTTCTGTTATTCAGAAAGGCTCACTTTACCAGCCATGTTTGCCCCCAAATGTCCATACCCCTGACTGAGTGTGAGTGCTTTTTCTTTCAGTAACTGGGAAAACAAAAACAGTAGCCACACATTTGGCAGTGGGAATGGTGAAGATAGAGAAAATGGCCTAGGATCTTGATCTTCTTGAGGAAATCTGAGTGGCTTCAAGTTAATAGCTCCATTTCTTATGCTCTGTGTTCATCCATCCTGACCCCTTGCTTACCCTAAATTGTGATTACATTCACCTTGGATGTTTATTTCCCATTTCTTTATAAGATTTGAGGCTCTTTGGGTCTTACAAATGCCTCCATGGTACAGTTTTTAAATTCTTTTTAAAAATGATGTTAGTCATTTTCATCTTAGGCCTTCTGATTATTTTATTTTCAAGGGATTTCTCATTTAGATTAAGCTGCTTCTGACCATCTTTTGTTTCAATAAAGTGTTTATGTCTGTCTTCAGCTGAGCCTCTTGAAAGGATACAGTTTTCAATAACAAGATTCATACTTTGAAGTAAAATAGTTTGTTCTTTTCTGAATCCTTGAGCAGTTAGAGGTTAAGTGGGCATGGGTGGTATTTTCTGGAAGTGCATATTACAAAAAAAAAAGTATTGGTCAGTATGGCCTTTTAGTTCATTATCTTCTAAGAGAATGAGCAGTACAGAGAAGTCTGGAAAATGGATGTCTGTAGTTCAGTTTATATAATTTCATTTATTGGACAGCTGGACTAATCTCTGTTGCAGTGTTTTTTGTCCATCATAAATAATAAACTATGATAAACTCCCTTTTGAGAGACCATAAGAAATCTTATCCTACCATAGAGATCTTGATAACCCTTCAAAACCAGGCATGCTTCTCCACCCCTTGCCCCCAGTTGTGTTTTATAGATCCTCACTGGCCAGGAAATTTTGTTTAGTTTTATTGAATATAAATACCCCAAACAGTGAGATGTGTTCTTCATTTCCATTTGATAAATATAAAATTATGACATTGAGTATGCACTTTAAAACTACACATATCTTTCATTCCCCTGTTGAGAATCATTACTTTGTTGAAAGGGATGGGTAGATTGCAATGGAAAGTATAGAGTAGAATGAAAACGAAGTCCTTTCTGATCAAGACAGACATGTTATTATTGAAATGGGCAAGGGAGAGGAGACTGGTAAAATAAAAATAGGAGAGTTGGGATTTTACAGATTCCTTTTAAAAAAAAAGGGGAAGTATATCAAAGGTGGTAAATCTGCAGAAGAACATCAGTTTATACTTACTTCATGGAGAAGTAGTTCTTCCTTTAAAAGAAGGTGAAATGAAAGGCTGTTAACATAAATTGTTTAACATTAACTGGCTTGTTACACAGAGATTATAGATAGGTGGCCTTGGATTCTAACCTTAACCGGCTGGTATGTTTCACTTCTCCCCAACTCCCCCAAGGTTTCTGTCATTAGTTTAAAATTACGGAAAGTTAATATGTGCAATCCTCAAACTGTCTTTTCTTTTGAGCATTTATGTGTATTTCTCTTTGGGGCAATGGTAGGTCATGACTGGCTTTTCATTTACGAAAGAAGTCTGCTATGACTTCTTTAGGCAATGATTTTACTTCGGGATATCTAAGTGCTTCATATATTTGAAAGCTTAACATCTGTTTATTTTTTAAGATTTTCTTTATTTGAGAGAACATAAACCAAGAGGTTGTGGGGGGGAGGGGCAGAAGGGGAAGAGAAAGAAGCAGAGCACACCCCCTGAGCAAGGAGCTGGATGTGGGCTTGATTCCAGGACCCCAAGATCATGACCTGAGTTGAAGGCAGACAGTTAACCAGCTGAGCTCCCCAGGTGCCACTTAACATCTGTTTATTGTTATTACCAGCATTTGAACCATAGAAAGATAATTCATGGGATAGATGAGCTTGGTAGAATAGGCCAGATGTGGATATAGCCAGCATGACCCACAAAGTAGGAATGGAAGGAGAGTTGAAGAAAGAGGTATGATGGGAGAAGGTTTCATCTTTGAGAATCAAAGACAACTTAAGCATGGGAGTTAGAAAAGAATCAGGAGACTAGGATTAAAAAGTATGTACAAAATGAATTAGATCAGTAGAGGTGAGTCGATGTGAGGGGATTGAGAAGTGGTGAAACATGGTGGTATGGCATTAAATTACTGGTGATGTTTTTAAATTATGAGGCCCAGACTGAACTGGGGAAGTAGAAATTTGGCCCAAAAATTGGGAAGGGAGATAAATGATAAATACATTGGTTGACCTTTAAAAACTTACTCTCTCTCTCTTTTTTAAAAAATATTTTATTTATTTATTTGACACAGAGAGAGAGACAGACAGCAAGAGAGGGAACACTAACAGGGGGAATGGGAGAAGGAAAAGCAGGCTTCCTGCTGAGCAGGGAGCCTGACACGGGTCTCAAACCCAGGACCCTGGGATCATGACCTGAGCTGAAGGCAGATGCTTAACCACTGAGCCACTCAGGTGCCCCTAAAAACTTACTCTTGAGTTTTATTGAGGGTAAGGAAATATTTCAGAAACTGTTAGCCTTGTTTCTCCCATGAAAAAAGTGAGATTTCTCTCTGAGATCAGGCTGCTATGGAGGAAAGGAATAAATAGCAAGGAATAGTGGAAAGGAGAAAATCCTTCCTGCCTCATGGAAGAAGAGACAGGTTACAAACTATTAGTCAGCATAAACTTGTAGTTAGTGGAAACATTTATTGTGGTTTTTGTATGACACCTAATTAGATCTGTTTAATGTAACTTCTGTGGCAGTGAATAGGAGATGAAAGATAATAAGTAGCCAAGTAGGGCATAGCTAGAAGAAAGCTGACAGTAGTGTTGAGGAAATTCATAAAATTATTGAGCAGATTTTTGTTGAATCAGGAAATACATAAAACTTTTCTCATTGTCATTTGGAGCAACTTTGGGGCAAGTATTAGGAGGAGGAATGAGCTGGTGGAATAGTTTGGCCAAAAGTGGGAAGTTAAAGGGATCCTGGGGGAGATGGGAAGGATATACTTACCAAAGCAAGGAAGATCTTGTTTAATATTGGTAGAGAGGCCATGTGTACTTTGTAATTTTGTTGTGCCAACTGCTGATCAGTCTGTTCTCTTTAAGTCTGAGTTTCTGGGCTATTTACCCACATTTTATTTTATAAGGGTATCTGGGATAAGTTGAGGAAGGGAAAAAGTAGTTTCTGGGTTTTATGGAAAAGTCTTCAGTAAAGTCTATATTCTGTCACTGACAAATGTCTTCCGGTGCTTCTAAAAGTTAAGAGAAAAGGTCTTATCAAGCAAGGCTTTCCTGAATGGTCAAGTATAGACATCATATACAGAGAACTTTAATATTTTCATATAGTTTAGTTATATGGTGGTATACTCCTAATTCCTTGTTTTAATTTTTCCTTTCTCCAACATTTTCATGAACTTAAATCTTCAGATGTGGATTTCATAAACATGTTTTCAGTTATTTGTAGGACAGTTTTTCAAGATGGGAAATTACTGTCTCATCTTAAAATCAGGGATACCATTTAGTTTTTAAAAGGTCTGAATGGTTCATTCCATATACTGTAGCCAAATATATTAATTCATTAAGTATTTTTTTTAGTATCTCCTGTGTGTGTGATATCCTCCTGGTCCTTTAGGGATCCACAGATAACTAAGTTATGGTTCCTACCATCCAGGAACTTTTGTCTCTTGGGGAAAGAGCAGCTGGACCGCCATGCAGGGTTGTGCAGAGTGTGCATTGCACATATTCATTATCATCATCGATAATACGTTTGGTGTGGCAGTTTTCCAGCAGATGGCAGACAAGCATCTTAAGGAGCAGGCAGCTTTTTATAATTTGCACAAAGGAACCATTTGGGCCTTCAGAGAATATGGACACGAGACTGGTCATTTTAGTAAAATATTAAGTATAAGTGCTTTAAATAAGGTGCAGACAACACTGTGAGTATTTCAAGGAAGGTGAAAGGACCAAGTCATCACAAATTGCTTTGCTGTGAAAGGGGCAGAGTTTCAGGGCTCACCTTTTGGAATAAAAGGAAGACTTTTGAAAGGGTAGGAAAGATTTCAGCTGGGAGAGATGCTTGGGAGTGGGGGGAGTGGGGGAGGGTACGTTTTAAGCAGAAGCTACAGCATAATAGGCAAAGTCATGCAGATAGGAATCACATTAGGGGAACTGTATAGTCTAGTTGGCCTGGAATGTAGGTTATATATAGGAAATGATGAGAGAAAAAGTTGGGAATATAAGTGGAACTAAAATGTACAAGTCCTTTTTTTTTTTTAAGATTTTATTTATTTGACAGAGACAGCGAGAAAGAGAATACAAGATACAAGCAAAGGGAGTGAGAGGGAGAAGCAGGCTTCCCACTGAGCAGGGAACCCAATGTGGGGCTCAATCCAGGACCCCGGGATCATGCCCTGATCGGAAGGCAAATGCTTAACCGACTGAGCCACCCAGGCGCCCCTAAAATGTACAGTTCTTTTAATTTCTTGCAAAGGAAGTTTTCCATCTCAAATATGAGAAGGGGGGAGGGGAGTTAACAGAAATAGTATGTGTAGATTGATATGTTAGCCAGAATAAAGTTTGGGAAACTTCCTGGGTAAAATTACACTGAAAATGTAGCAAGATTGGGCACTTGGGTAGCTCAGTCTGTTAAGCAATCTGCCTTTGGCTCAGGTCTTGATCCCAGTGTTCTGGAATGGAGTCCCACATCAGGCTCCCTGCTCCATGGGGAGTCTGCTTCTCCCTTTGCCCCTCCCCTCATTCAGTCTCTCATGCTCTCTCTCTCAAATAAATCAATAAAATCTTAAAAAAAAAAAGTATTGCAAGATTGTACTGTGAGTTTGATTAAAAGTGGTTATTTTTGCCAGTAGTAAGTGAAAGCATCTAAAATACAAGGGAAATTTATGAAATGCAATATATTCAGAAACGTTTATCTTCATTGAAATGCTACTGGTATATTGATAAGTTCTGTCAACTTAACCTGAAATAGAAAGTGAGTGAATGTTAAACTCCCTGATTTCTACCTAAGAATGATAATTGTAGAAAGAAATGGACAGAGACAGCCAAGAGATCTTGACAGACAGAAACTTCAAAGTGTGTAGGTGTAAGAGCCCAAAAAGGAGTTTGGTTTATTTCTTTTATAGTTTTAGGTTGAAGCAAAAATGTGGGTGTTCTTTCTGCTGTGTCTCTGTCCTCAGATTACCTCACATTTCCATTTTCTCTTATTATTTTGATGCCAGTTGATATTAAGGTAGTACCTAAGAAGGAGTTTTCCTTGAGGTCACCAATTTTGCTTATTTTTCATTTGTCTTCTCACAACAGGAGTTTCACCATCTTCCTCTGAAGACCTAGCCATCTTGCTCCATGAAGGTCAGGACAATCTGACATGCACTTGTTTCTTGCCTCTTTACCTGAAGAGTAGTCCTCTTCCATTGTGTACATTTTTTTCTTAATAGGGGAGGGGAGGGGAGAGCCAGTACCCCCCCTCCCCTTCCCTCCCTAGATCTTGGTGAAGTACCCTCCATTGCTTTCCCAAGATGGCAGACCCCATCATGGATCTGTTTGATGACCCAAATTTATTTGGCCTGGACTCTCTGACTGATGACAGCTTCAACCAGGTCACACAAGACCCCATTGAGGAAGCCCTTGGACTACCAAGCTCTCTGGACTCCTTGGATCAGATGAACCAGGATGGTGGAGGTGGTGATGTGGGGAATTCAGCAGCAAGTGACCTGGTCCCCCCACCAGATGAGACAGCCCCCACAGAACTTCCCAAAGAATCGACAGCTCCAGCTCCAGAATCTTTAACTTTGCATGATTATACCACTCAGCCCGTCAGCCAGGAGCAGCCAGCCCAACCTGTCTTACAGACACCGACGCCAACATCAGGACTTTTGCAGGTCTCCAAGAGCCAGGAGATCCTGAGCCAAGGGAATCCTTTCATGGGTGTCTCTGCCACAGCTGTCTCCTCCAGTAGTACTGGAGGGCAACCGCCTCAGTCAGCCCCTAAGATTGTTATCCTTAAGGCCCCACCAAGCTCCTCAGTCACTGGTGCCCATGTGGCACAAATTCAGGCCCAAGGTATCACCAGCACAGCTCAGCCCCTGGTGGCTGGCACAGCCAATGGTGGAAAAGTTACTTTTACCAAAGTGCTAACCGGCACTCCCCTTCGACCAGGTGTTTCCATTGTCTCTGGTAATACAGTGTTGGCCGCCAAGGTCCCTGGGAACCAGGCTGCTGTTCAGCGCATTGTCCAGCCCAGCCGACCAGTAAAGCAGCTGGTCCTACAACCAGTTAAGGGTTCAGCTCCTGCTGGAAACCCTGGGGCCACAGGGCCCCCACTGAAGCCTGCAGTTACACTGACCTCTACACCTACCCAGGTGACTTGAGTGAAAGGGGGAGGTGAATTTTGGTTTAGTAGAGGGCCCAGCAACTGTGTGAGAAGAGAGCACATGAGACCTATCTCTAGGAAATCCTGTTTAAATCCTACCTATGCTTCTTTAAAAAATCAGTTAGAAAAAAAAAATCAGTTAGCATTGACAGCCACGTACTTGCTACTTACCAGGTGGAAGCAGTTAATGTTGACATATTTTTTTGAGCTCTTATTACATGTTTACACTGTGCCTAGCTGGTCTTGAACAAGACAGACAGACACAGTCCCTGTCCTTACAGAGCTCACGATCTGCCAGGAAGGCAGACAGTAAACAGGAATTCACAATACTGTATGATACAAAGTTTTCTGAGAAGTACTGGATGCTATGGGAACAGTCATTATTTATTTATATTTGCAAGACTTACAGAAGCTGTGTGTATATTTTTCCTGTTCTTCTTACTGAGATTGTCTTCCTTTATCCAGTGAAAAGGCTAGTTTCTATTGTAAGAGAGTAGAGGTTCTAGCCTCTGAATAAAGGGCCAAAAGAGTTTGTGGGGGAGGGGATGGTATTAAAATAAGTAGGGACAGTGGAGGAAGCTATGAGGAGGTGGATTATAAAGACTTTTGTTCTAATAGACTGCCAGAAAATGGAATGACTACCTTAGAAGATAGCCTTCCATCAGGAGTTTGTGAAAAATAGGCCTGATACCCACTGGGCAGAGGTGTTACAGAGAAAACTCAATCAGGACAGATAGGAGGACGAACAAAAGAAATTGTACTATGTCTTCTGACTCTCAGTTTTGATGGTTCTAGGATGAGGAAAACTGGTGTAAATATTTAAGAGTGTACCATTCTTTAATGTTGCACCTCTTGCAATTTCCTTTCTTCACTCTAGGGTGAATCAAAACGCATCACCCTGGTCCTCCAGCAGCCACAGTCTGGAGGTCCCCAAGGACACCGGCATGTCGTTCTAGGGAGTCTACCAGGCAAGATAGTGTTACAGGGCAACCAGCTGGCAGCCCTGACCCAAGCCAAGAATGCTCAGGGGCAGCCCGCCAAAGTAGTAACTATCCAGCTGCAGGTGCAACAGCCACAGCAGAAAATCCAGATTGTACCACAGCCGCCAGCATCACAGCCGCAGCCGCCGCCACCCTCAACCCAGCCAGTGACTCTCTCTTCTGTGCAGCAGGCTCAGATAATGGGGCCAGGACAAAGCCCAGGACAAAGACTTTCAGTACCACTCAAGGTGGTGCTACAGCCACAGGTGAGACCTCCACAGGTAACCCCCTTTTGTCCCCCTCAGCAACTACTCATTGTTGAGTGGGGTCCTTGGAGTCATGCCTCGGAACTGAAATGCAGGCTTTTATTTCTTTTACTGTGGAAACTTTGGTTAATTATATGAAAAGATTTGAGGGTCACTGTGAGGTTTGGAATAAGAGGTGATTTATCTAATATTTGTCTTTGAGCTGTTTCATTTACAATTTTTTTCCTGATATTGTTGTGGAGTAGAAGTGATTGGCAATATTCTTTCATTTGGAAGATAAAGAAGTTGTCCTAAAGAGGTCAAGTGATTATCACTCCTCCCACCCCCCACCCTGCACTGGGATAAAAGTAGGCCAAGAGTAAAATTTGATTTTATTTACTTTTGGCCTAGAGATCAGGATTGGCCATAGAATAATGGAGATGTGTATTGACATTAGGAGCATGGCTAAAGGATATTGAAGTTTGCTTTGGCACAATTCTTGCCTTTTCTTATCCCCTTTCAATTAAAAAAAAGCCAGAACAAAACACTTTTTTTCACCCTAATATGTCCAAGTTCAGTAAGAGTTGTTCTGAATCTGATTCTTGAGGAATTAGAGATGGAAAGTTTCTAGCCTGTCTGCTTTAGAGCTAGGTTTTATTTAGGCCATTTAGCTACAAGCATATTGAAATTTTAATGTCTTTATTTCTGTAGGCTGGCTCTTCCCAAGGGGCCTCTTCTGGGCTCTCCGTAGTTAAAGTTCTAAGTGCCAGTGAAGTGGCAGCTTTATCTTCACCAGCAAGCTCTGCTCCTCATACTGGGGGCAAGATAGGAATGGAGGAAAATCGCAGGCTGGAGCACCAGAAGAAGCAAGAGAAAGCCAATCGGATTGTAGCAGAAGCTATTGCTAGGGCCCGTGCCCGGGGTGAGCAGAATATACCTCGGGTCCTAAATGAGGATGAATTGCCCAGTGTTCGGCCTGAGGAAGAAGGTGAGAAGAAACGCAGGAAGAAGAGCAGTGGGGAGAGGCTCAAGGAAGAAAAGCCAAAGAAGAGCAAAACATCTGGTACCTCCAAAACTAAGGGAAAGAGTAAGCTGAAGTGAGTACAACCCTTTGCTAATTGGTAGGGACATTTGAAGGCAGTGCACTTGTTTTTAAATTAGTAGTGAGGGGTGACTGGCTGGCTGAGTCGGTGGAGCATGTGACCCTTGAACTCAGGGTTGTAAGTTTGAGCCCCACATTGGGTGTAGAGATTACTTAGGAAATAAAACTTAAAAAAAAAA
>RCUC01039160.1:0-14144 GCA_003697995.1 Taxidea taxus jeffersonii | reverse complement strand
AGGAGGAAGCAGGCCCCATGCAGAGCAAAGAGCCTGATGGGGGGCTCGATCCCAGGACCCTGGGATCATGACCTGAGCCGAAGGCAGAGGCTTTAACCTACTGAGCCACCCAGGCACCCCTAAGCTTCTGATTATTATAATAATAGTATTTATTTGGCTGTTTGCTAATTGCAGTTTTGGGGGTTTTGTTGTTGTTGTTGTTTTGGTTATGAAAATGTGCAAACAGGGGCACACCTGGGTGGTTTCGTTGGTTAAGCCTCTGCCTTTGGCTTAGGTCCTGATCTCAGGATACTGGGATTTAGCCCCGAGTCAGGCTCCCTGCTCAGCAGGGAGACTGCTTCTCCCTTTGCCTGCTGCTCCCCCTGCTTGTGCCCTCTCTTGCTCTCTCTCAAACAAATAGAATCATTTTTAAAAAAGGAAAAGAAAATGTTCAAACTGTGAGAAAGTTGGAATAATAGTGCAAGGAACACCCACATACTTCATCTAGATTCATTTACATTTTGCTACGGATAGGATGTATCGAGCTCTATGGGAGTCTGTATTTAAATTTTCCTAACAACCGCAGCCCTATTATCACACTAAGAAAATAGCAATGATTTCATAATAACAGCTGATGCCTAGCCCATGTCTAAGGTAGCCCAGTATGTGCGAAGTATTATTTCACTATATAACACGTAGCAGTAACATTCAGGGCTCTCAGTCCTGGCTTATACATCACAAACTCGGGGCTATGTTTTTAACAAGTGCTGGGCCTTGAATTCAAAATTCTTCAAAGAACCTTGATGGGTAGGGACAGGAGGGGAGGATTTGGCTAAAGTGGGGATTTGTTCTGCCGATCAGCACACATATGGGAGACAAGATGCCAAGGGGCCCCTGACGCAGGGATGGTGACAGGGCAGGAGAAAAGTGACTACCTGGGGCGCTCCAGTCACTGCCTCCCGGGTGCCCCTGCCACCGTGAGCCCTGCGGCGGGGAGCTGACACAGCTGCTGGAGGTGCGATGTGTCAGGATGCGAGACGGAGACCCCGGTGGGAGCCCAAGGACGCCTCATCATTGGCACAGGCGGGTTGTGAGTTTCCGTGAGGCGGGGCTGGGTGTGCAGACCGCCCCCCCGTCTGTTCCCTGTGCTCTGTTGCCCATTTCTGACTCCACATGGGGAGAAAACCAAACAAAGTTTGAGCCCCCAAGTTCCCTGAGACTCTCATTGCCAGGAACGTCCACTTCATTGAGAACTTGGAACCACCATGTCTTTCACTAGTGACGCTTAATGAACTGGGGCCTGAGAAATGAGCACTAAACTTTCTGGCCTGCTTAATGGAGTACTGTCTCTCCTGCACTGACTGCAATAATGTGCTTTATTTCCCCACTTTTTATTAGCTCTTAGCTAAAGGCTATGCTATGCTACATGAGCCCCCATGGCCTTCTTTTTGGGAGCAGTGGAAAGCTCATGCAGTGGTAAACCAAAGCCATTGAAAATGAGATTTAAAAAAAGAAAGAAAGAAAGAGAAGAAAGGAAAAGAAAGAAAGAAAGGAGGATATTAGCAATGACAGTGGTTTGCCGTCTTTGATCATATAAATGCAACCTCTTTTCCTTTTATATTTGTTTGGATTTATATTAAGTTGGATTATGTAAGCAGGCAGGGTGGTTTTTTTTATGAGACTGATGATGCCAATGTAAAAACAAAAAAGTTAAAATCTTATAATCACATAAAACAGATTAAAGTGGGGGATGCACCACAGGGATATTTCTGGGATGCGTCTGAAAGTTGGATTTCTGCTCTGTTTCCGGAGTGTGGCTTTCTTTTGAAACATCTTTGCACTAGGTTTAAAATCATCAGTAATTTTTAATTGGTGGCAAGGATTTGGTATTTGTGGTGGGGGGGCAGATAGAGAAGGAGAGGGAGGCAGGCAGACAAGGAGAGAGGGAGACATGGAGGTGGTTGGCATCGGGCGTCATCAGGGACTTACTTGGCTGTTAGCCTCGGTGTAGCCATTTCTGAAGCCACTGACTCCAGGCTCCTCAAAGCCTCTTTATCTCTGGCCTTGAACATTCCAGTCCAGATAGGTCTGGACTCCATCAGCACCAATGAGCTCTTCAAAAGTGGGATGTTACAGTCTTTATTGAATTTTCTGGGGCAGTAAACGTAGACCTCCCCACCCCCCATTTAAAACTATAATATGAATTTTATATTTAACCATAATTACAAGGAAAAATTGTGAGTTAATAGTATCTATAAAATATCTATCATAATCAGGCTATGAACAAAAGCTTTTCTCAGGTTTTTTGAACACTGCTTTAGGGAGAAATCCTAATTCTCCCATATTTTTTTAATATGCAAAACTCTAAAGGACGGAAGACCAAAATGCCTCTGTGGTTTCTCTGGACTGCCTGAAACTACCGCATGTGAGCTCTCTATCCATTTACCCATCTACGCACTTGTCGACTCACCTGTCCATCCATTTACCCCCCCATCCACGCATTCATCTAACTATCTACCCATCTCTCCATTCATATGCTGCCCACCCATCCATGTACCCATCTATCCACCCACCCAACCATCTACCCATTTGGTTATTACTTCAACTTTTTTTAAGCATCTATGGTATTAACCATGTTTCCAGCTTCGGTAAACTCGAGGATTTAACATCTGCCATGAGTGCACATGTCAGACACACGTTGTTCTCGATAGCTTGATGATATGTCTGAATCACCTTGCCTCTGTGTCTATCTCCCTTGATACCTCCCACTTGCTTGGGAGAAGTCCTCCTCCTAAGGGTGTGCTTTTCAAATACAAAGAAGTCCAGCCAGAGTCCTCCCACCCAGCTACCTTCCTCATTGGACTTGCATACTTGGGGCCACCATCAACGTGTCCTAGCACCCCAGATGCTAGGCTTCTAGGAACAGCTCCTATATCCCATTGTCCTCTGAAATGATTCCAATGAGCCAACGCTAAACCTGCTCACCCTATTCCCTCATTCTTCCCACGGACACAGCAATAAAGGCTCTTGACACTGTTCTCCCCTGACTCCCTCTGTGTCCCCACCCGCTCTGGGGCTTCCCCATATGGCATGCTGTGACATGGTGGCATGCTGTGCTCTCTCCTCTTGGGAACTGGGGCTAACGTACCATCATTTCACTGGCAGTCCTCTCCTGGTCTGTTGGCTTTGGCATACCAGAATAATATTAAAAACTATTAAAATCTGCTAGTCACGGCACCGTGAAAATGAGCTAAACAGAGTGACAACACAGTGCAGGAAATACTAGATTCAGTGTTGTGCCATGAACACCAGGGCCTGGAATGGCTGTTTTGGAGCCCATCTTGAAAGAAGAGAAGAGGGGAAAGCCTACACAGAGCACAGAGCGGGGGCGGGTGTGGCGCAGTAAGAGGAGGCCAGAAGTTTGGTGTGGCTGGGATGCGGGGTGCGGGATGGCAGGAAGGCATAGGATGGTGAGTTGAGGAGGTCTCAAATGCCAAGCCAAGGATAGTGACATTGATTTCTGAGTGACAAGGAGCCAGTGAGGACTTACCAGCAAGAGATGGGACGGAATGTCTCCTGTGCAGGAGGCGGGGGTCCATGAGAGCAGGAGTGGGCTCTCTAACCTGGCCCATCAGGGACTGAGGAGTGGAGAAAGCGGTGGTGGGGAGGAGGATTCAAGAGTTGCTCTGGAGGCTGAGAAACCAGGCTGGTGACTGAATATGGGAAGTCTTGAGGGTCTATGAATGGGCCACAGGTGGGGGATGGGATCCTATTAGGGAAGATGGACCTGGAGGGGTGGATGGGATGGAAAGGGCAGGACAAGGGTAGGGCAAATGTTTACCTGCCTGTAGAGCTCGCCAGGGAAACCGAGTTGGGGTGGCCTGTGAGTGTGGTGTAGCGCCTACCCGAGCCTTAGCTGGGAATGAGATGGCCTGGAGAGAAAGCAGAGCACAGAGACCTGGGGAGGCCCTGGTAATCCCTCTTGGGTCCTCCTCAATCTATTCACTTCCTCTCCTCTTCCCCTCCAGCCTTTCCCTTATTGCTGCATGTTGCACGCCCATGTGGGCAAGCGCACGAGCACGCACCTGGGTGGGATCAAGGTGGGGTCCTCTGGGGTTCGCTGGGAGGTGAGGTAAGCACAGGTGGAGAGGTCGAAGCTTTTGGGGCAATGCCGGATACTTGATAAAAGTATCAAGTGGGAAAAGATAGGAGAGAGGACTTCACTTTAAAGAGAGGAAGGGGGTCTCCTTCTCGACACCAAGGGAGCAGGTGAGAACTGACAGCAGAGAATGATTTGGGGGTGGAGGGAATATTAGCTCCAAATGTTTCTCCCTTCTCAGTGAGTCTGGGGGGAGAGGTGGCTGACTTGTGGCCATTGTGGGCATGTTGGTGGCCCTTGGAAGAGTGGGAGAGACGCTGTGTGGCCAGTGGCAGGTGCTGGGTGAACCGCATTGCATGCCTGCTGGGCCCCGGGGGCAGGTGGATGTGCAAAGGCCTGGAGATGAGTGCCCTAGGCTTGGCCCTCATGGAACAATGCCTTGGTGCTGGAACCGCAGCCTCACCCCGGATGCCCAACAAAGCACAACAGAAGTGCTCCAACGGCCACGAGTTGGAGCCCCAGGGGACCAAGACTGGCTTCTCAGACGATGTGGCATTTGAGGTTGTCTTAAAGTATGTGTAAGAGGCTGAGAAAGAAGACCGAGACTTAGGTTGCAAATATGACCCCCAGAAACCTCAAACCCCCTCAGGAGGGGGGAAAAAAGTGAACCTAAGTGGTGGGGGCCGGGAATGAGGAGAGTTTTAAAATAATGCCTGTGGCTGTTTCTCCATCTTGGAAAATGGAGATCTTCCCAGTGTCTGAACAGCGATGAGCATGATTTCTAATTATCACATTGAGTCTTTGATCTGTTTTAATTATTTGTTTCTCCTGCAAACACAAATTTGACTCCCTGGTGCTGTGCTTAGCCAGCTGCTCCACTTGGAGGTGTTTTGGAAGTGGGTCATGAATGTTTCCCAGGTGGAATGCAAGTAACCTGCCACTCTCTACGGCTTCACAAATATGGAGGTCCTACTAAGTGCTAAGTGGGGGGGCAGCAGTGACAAGAACCCCATCTGGAATTGCGCCCAATGCTTTCGATGGTCTGACTCTCCCCAGGAGAAGATTCTGGAGGAAGAAAAAAGGAAAAATGATAAAAATTCTGATTAATTTAGAACCCAATTTACAGAAATATGGACACCATGCAGATGTGTGGAAGCTGGAGACTTGTTAATAAAAAAAGTTTTTTGGGTAGGTCTTATGGATTCAGGATATTAGCCCTCTATTTGAAGCTTCTGCACCTTTAGTGTAAAATTTTCAGCAATAATTAGCTGAACATTTACTATGGTCCTTTCTACTGATTGACTGAGGCTGGGAGGCAGAGGCATGCAAAAAATATTTTAAAAGGCAGGCTTATGAATTTTAGAATTAAAAAAAGTTCACTGGGGCATATTGTACATATCATCTAATTTATCCATTTCAAGTGCTCTATTCAATGATTTTTCTTTTTTTAGTAAATTTACCAAGTTGTGTGATCATTACCACGAAATCACATTTAAAACATTTCTGTCACCCTAATGAGATCACGTATGCACCTATACTCATTTCTCCCCATTTCTCCCCATTTCTCCCTCTCTGCTCTCCAGGCAGCCAATAATCTACTTTGTGTGTCTAGATTTGCCTTTTTCTGGACAATTTTTTATAAGCGGAATTATCCACTCTGCAGTCTGTTGTGTCTGGCTTCTTTCACATACAACAAAACGTTTTTGAGGTCCATCCATGCGTCACCACGGATCTGCAGTCTGTTTGCTTTCATCGCTGCAAAATATTCCATTGTGTGGACATACCACATTCTTTTACTTGTCCAGAGCTTGTTGCCTGCTGGAATTGTGTCCAGTTTTGGTCTGCTATGAACAATGCAGCTCTGGCCAGTCCTGTACAAGTCTTTGTGCGGGAGGAAGACTGAAAATTTGGAATGAAAATATCTGCCCGAATTCTCAGTTATCCAGAATGCTATACAGCTCAAGAAGAAGGATTTACATGCCAGCATTCATGTTCCCATCAGCTGAGTACAAAAGCCTGGTCTGCCGAGAAATGCGCTGAGTCCTACAGGCAAGCTCTACCTGTTAAAGTGATGTTGCGCTGGCAGGCCCCTGTGAGTGTGAGGATAAGATTCTTGGGTATCTGAATCCACCACTAAAGAAAAGACAAAATGAAGTACAATTGACATGCTAAGAAAGGAAAGGAAAGGAAACCATATTAAGCGATCAGTTAAAACCAGGCAAAGCAGGGGCGCCTGGGTAGCACAGCCGGTTAAGCATCTGACTCTTGGTTTCATATCAGGTTGTGACCTCTTGAGGTCCTGACCTCAGGGTCATGAGATTGAGCCCCGTGTCAGGCTCCACATTCGCACAGAGTCCGTTTCAGCTTCCCTCTTTCCTCTGCTCCTCTGGCTCATGCTCATTCTCTCTCTCTCTAATAAATGAATAGATCTTTAAAAAAATGATAATAAAATCACACAAGGCCAAAAAAGGAGAAAAAGAGTGGAGGAAGTGGAAGACAACAAAGGGCACACCGAACAAGGGCAGCCACTAGAAAGCAGTAATAAATATGGAGGCTGTCACTCTATCAGCAACCACGCTGAACCTCAGTGGTCTACAGGCACCAGTTTAAGGGCAGAGATCGCCAGAGTGGATCAAAACGTGAGACTCACCTATATGTTGCCTACGACAAACTCACTTTAAACACACGTGGATTAGAAGTAAAGGAATGAAGACAGGTACACCACGCTGACACCACGCAAGAGAAAACAGAAGTAGTTATATTCATTCCTGACAGAACGGACTTCAAAGCAAGGAAAGTTGTCAGAGATCAAGCGGGACCTCACACAGTGACAAAAGTCTCAGTTCTCCAAGAATACCTAAGAACCCAAACGTTTTTCCTCAAATGAGGATGAGGGCCAGGCATAATACAATTTAGTCGAAATCCCTTATGTTGAGCTTTGGAAACTGAGACTCATGCAGGTCAAGTGAGTCTCTGAAGGTCACACAATGTATCTGTGGGCAAAGCAGAAACTTGGACTCTAGTCTTTGGCCAGTCCTTTCGAGCATTTAAAAAATTTGATTTAGTTACGTCCTTATGCAAATGAGGTATGCATACATATGTTTATTGGGCATTAATAGATTTGGCTGCATGTGTAGGGGCTAACTGTGGTCTGAGGGAAGAAAGAGAGGAAGCAGCAATGTACGGCTGTCTTGCCAGATTTTATATTTCGGTATAATATGATGAACTAAATATAAATTTAATTTACAAGTGTATCTTTTATTCTTTATTGCCTTGAGAATGGAATAAAAAGGGAAAGAAATTTCTGTGGGGATAAATGAGGATAAATTGAATGAAACAGGACAAAGGGAAAGAGGCGTAATCCCAAGAGGTATGGGGAACAAAACTTCCCCTGACATATAGGTGTCATTATTCGCGCTTATTCAAAGTCCCCATTCACCCTTGGCACTGGTCACTCTAGTGAGGGCCTCATATGTGTCATTTAACCATATGACGTTGGCAGTGTTATCCCATTTCCAGAAGATGAAAATGAGGCTTGGGAGAGATTTAAATAATTTGCTTGAGGTTCAAAGCTGGCAAAGGAGAGATTCATTCTTGGAACTCATTATTTGACAGCCTTATGGAATAGAATTCTGCAGGCCTCCTTCCTTAAGGAAAAGGCTACACGTTGGTCACCTGAGAAGGAAAGCCTCTGAGCCTTCTCTGCCTCAAGGTAAGGTCGTCATCTCTCTGCGGCAGACGGGTGACTAGAGGGGTCTCTTTGTAGAGTGGCCTGGTGGGTGGTTCACAGTGGCAAAAGAGAATGGGTCTACCTGTCCCATCTGAGAGGTGCTGGGACCACAGTGTCAGCTGAGATCTGAGATGAAAAAGGACCCCAGACAGCCAGGACCTGGTGGCAGACCTGAATCTCATGCTGGGGACCGAGGTTTTGCTGCTGGTCGGTCACTATTCTCCAGCCTGGCTGAGGGCGGCTCTGGGCTCCGAATCTGGGGGTTGTTCTCACTGAGCTGATTGAAGCTGGACACTGATTTTTTGAGCTCACCCCATTTTTTTTTAAATTTCTCTGGGTTTTCTTCTAATACAATTTCAATCCCAGCTCTTAGATGAGGCAGGTAAAAAAGAACTTGCCTATCTCTATAGGAGTCTGGATGGCCTGCTGGTTCCAGGAGTCGGTTTCTTGTTATGCCTTTGATCTGGGATAATGTGAGACTCTGTCTTGGGTGCTGTTTGGAAATTTTCCTCCTTTGCTTGAACTTCGGGCTGAGTCGCAGGTTGGACATGCCAGCTGGGGCTCTTCCTCCCCAGTGAGGGAAGGTGAGATCATCTACAAGTGTCTAGAGCTGGGGTCAGCAGACTTCCTCTGTAAATGGCCAGATAGTAAGTATTTTTGGCTTTGTAAGTCATACAATCTCTGTCATACTCAACCCTGCCACCGGAGTGGGAAAGCAGCCCTAGACAACATGCAACAAATGGGCAGGTCTGTGTTCCAATCTAACTTTACAAAAACCAGTGACAGGCCAGATTTGGCCCCCAGGTGTGGTTTGCCAACCTTGGTCCAGAAGGTGGACTCGATGGGAGGACTCCTTCCACAATGTGTGCGTTTATCAAATTGTCGCCGTGTACACTTCAAATATTTTACAATTTTACTTAACACGTATACCTTGATAAAGCTGGAAAAAAAAAAAAAAACAAAAAAAGAAGGGGGAGCGGCCATAGTCTTCACATGAGTACCATTGCCCAGAGAGAAAAGTCAGCTTAGGCTGATCCAAGACTCTAGAGGACCCCAGAATTTGTACAGCAAGAGCTCTGCATGCCAGCCAGCTCCATGAAGGCCTGGAGGCGATGTCTGTCTAGCTCGGAAGGCTGGGGAGTCTAGTTTGAGAGCATCGTGTTTAAGGAGCCAGGGGTGGGAGTACGGGTCTGGAAAGTGTCAATGACGATGTCCAGCCAGTCCAGCTTGTTCTCCAGAACTTGCCAACTGGGGTTGGGCCAGGTCCAAGGCTGCACTTGGAGGGTGATAAACTTGCCAGGGGCATGTTTTGCCAACAGGCACACCCCCAGGACGCGTTGTTCCCATTACCCTGGCCCCTCACAGGTGCTCTTGGAATACTTCTGGGGTTTAAATCTACTGCGAATCAGGCCAATTCCCAGCTGCAGAGGGGCCACAGAGGTGTGGGGCATGAGCCCTGGGGATTGGGGCAGCCAGGTGGGCCCTGGTACCTAGCACGTAAGGGAGAAGTGTGTAGTCACCTGAAAACAGCTATGGTGTGGGGGAAGCAGAGGAGGAAGGGCTGACTTTGGCTGGGGTGCTAGCACTCAAGGAGGACCTTAAAGGCCAGGCCATATTTAGAATATTTAGGCCTCCCACCAGGGGGCCAGGTGTGGGAGAGCGTGGGCACACTTTGCTAATAGCTAGAGGTTTCATTTGGCTCCTACTTATTGGGCAGATCGTATTTTCCAAAGATGATTCCAGCAACATCTTCCGTGAGTCATGGGAGGTCTTCTCTTCTTTCTTTGAAGAGTGTGGCCGGTGCCCCATATGTAGCTGCTGGAAGGCTATGTCAATGATGATGCTGGATCTGCAAGGCTAGTCCATAAACGGACTTGCGGTCCCCGCCCTGGGAATGGGAACACTCACACACAGAGCTCTGAATCCCCGTGAAGAAGTCCTACCCCCTGAACGTGCAGAAGCCACTCCACATAGAGCAGCTTCACGCCCATGCCCCGGCGGGCAGTCCTGACCTCCTCCCAGCCCGTTGGAATGAACCCAAATCATGTCTTCCCAGGGGATGCCCCACACATGCCACAGTAGAGGTAGGCCAACTTCGTGGGCCCTTGAGCAGTGGGCATATGAAGAGATCTCTGTATTTCCCCCTGAGGTGAGGGTGGTTGTCCCATGGATTCTGGGGCCCGAGTGTGGGAAAGTGGCTTGGCACAGGTTCTTCAATGCCCTCGAAGCTAAGTTCAGTCTTGGGGGACTTAGGAAAAGGCAACAGGAACCCACTGGAAAGTCTGCTGGGGGACACAGCTTACCTCCACCTGTGCTTTTAAAGACTGCTCAGTGTGCTTTTAGGAAACAAAAAATCTGCAGCAAAACCCAGGGCAGAGTGGTGGGTGGAGGCTGGAAAGAGGGGTGGAGACTTCTTCTGGCTTTAGAAGAGGCACAGTTTCGGCAAGCATGGCCGTGGGGCCGGAGAGCTGTGCAAGGCTAGAGAGTTCTTCCTCTTCCACTCCATGGTGAGGACAGAGCCCGTGCAGGTATGCTCTGGGACCCAGCTGGCACAGTCTTACAAAAGCAGGGCTTCTGTTTTGAATAAGCCCAGAGTTCCTTACCGGACCCGTGGAGGAATGAAGCACAGAGCTGGTTTCTGGTGAGATGCTGTGCTATGTAGTTGGGTGGGGCACCAAGGAAGAGCTCAATCAGTGTCCTAGGAGGTCATCAGGCTTTGATGGGTAAGGGATGTAAGGAGCAATGGCTGTGACAGATCTGGGAAGACAGGCCACAAGCTCCCTCAAAACACTAAAGTAAGATTGGTCTGCCTTATGGCCTACCCTCATGGGATGCCACCATGGGGCTGCTGTAGGACAAAGTACCGCCCCCCACCCCCATTGTGAATGTGTCTTTCACCGAGATTCTGCCTATTCTTCCACAGTCGAGATGAAGTTCAGCATTCAGATGCTTTAGTATCTTAAATTCATACTATGGTGTAAATGACTGACACATGAGCATTTCCTGAGTGAGAATTCTGAAGCAAAGAGCACTGGGCCACATGAAGATATTGGATTGCTGAAAGAGGTAGAATGGGAGGCAGAGAAAAGATGCAGAAAGTGGAGGCTGGCAGTCAGAGCCCATTGACCACAAGCTTGTATTTAGGTCTGGGTTTGTCTACAGCTAGAGCTCTTCCCCTGGCACAAGCCATTGTTATTGGCCATTGTTGGTTCCGACCAGCTGAGTGTCAGTTCTAACTTGCCAGGCATCTCTCTCTTCCCTTAGCACAAACCCTGTGGCGGAGACTGTAGTATTCTACCAATGTCCCCACAGCCCTCATCATTCTCACACGCTCCGCAAGCCCACTTCCAACTGCAAGTGCACGCAGACTGTGCCTTCCTCTGGCCACTGCAGCCCCTGGGCCTGCTCTCAGGGCAGGCTGAAGTGCATGATCGTTCATGTCCCACCAGGAGCATCCCTCAACTGATGACGGAAGGGATGTGGTGGACAGATGCTCCCGATGCTTCTCCTCTTGACTGGGATATCTCAGAGGTGTGGTCTACACATTTCCCAGAGCTCCACTATAGGCATGAGCCCTGTTGTCCGCATTGCTAACCTGCCAATTCCCTCCCCTTCATCACTTCCAGCACTCCCACAGTGTCTCCTGACATCACCTCCCAAATAACCACAAGCACGGACATCCTTGTCTTGGGGTCTCTTTTGGAGGCTCCCAAACCCAGACATCCTCTCAAGGATGCCCTGGTTCTGGGAAACAGAAGGCAGAGGGTATACGGGCAATTCCTGCTGTTTTCTCTGTGACAATGCTTCTCTGAAGTCAGGCAGCGAGAAAGACATGGCTGCCTTCTTAGCTCTCAGAGGGAAAACATGGCAAAAACCAAACACAAACTATTAAGGTGGGTGGGCCTCAAATTCAGGTGGGCCTGAAGTCAGTCCCTCCTAGACTTCCTCATCAGGCAAGCCACTAAATCCTTCTGGTGTGTGTTGAATGCTTCTTACTTGGAGTTGGGTTTCTAAGACCTGCAATGGCCAAAGTCCTGCTTCATGGAATATCTCAGCCTGACCATCTCAGAGTGGTTTTGTCATGTTATGCGATGGTCTGAATGTTTGTGTCACTGCTCCCCCACCCAATACATATATTGACATCCTACCCCCAGGATGTAATGGTCTTAGGAGGTGGGCCTTTGGGAGGTGATAGGTCATAAGAGTAGAGCCCTCACAATGGGTATTTGTATCCTTTATTATAAAAGGGACTCTGGAGAGTCTCCTCACCGTTCTCACCCCTCCAGTTGAGAAGGTGGCCATCTACAACTGGAAAGAGAGGTCTCCCCCAAACCTGACCATACTGGCACCCCAACCTTGGACTTCCAGCCTTCGAGCCATTAGAAAGAAATGTCTGTTATTTATAAGCATCCCACCCACACCCCCAAATACATCCTGTCTATTATTTCAGAATCTCTACTGAAAAGTTTAAAAAATTCCTCCTTTCTCAGAACTAACAACACTTCTCTATGGTCAGGGATTGATCCCACCTTTGAAGACTTGGTTTTCCCAGCTGCTAGTGTGAGGGGCTCACCCCTTCACATCCTCAGACAGAAGCTCTTTCAAGCTCTGCACCCTCTAATGGTTGGATGACATTAAAGCAAGTGTCCTTTGTCTGCTGTGAACACACCTTGTCAGGGCCTCGGTTCCTGGCGTGGACCCATTTCCGGCTGCCATGCTGTTCACCGTGGACATGGAGCAATCACTGTGGAGAGGGCTGCTGCTTTGTGGAATCTGCTTTTGATGGGGACAAAGGAGCTTGTCTTCAGTTTGCTTCTTTAAAAATCCCGGGGGCTTTGAGGTCAGAACTAGAAGCGGTGAGGGTAAGAAAAACATAGAGCTGCAAGCTTAGGAAGAACATGCAGATCTGAACCATTCCTCCATGAATCTGGAAACCCATCTGAAAAACAGAATCTGCTTGTTTAGTAGGCATTTAGTATGATTTCCTTTTGACGCCTCCCTTCGAGGGCATTGTGTCATGTCAAGGGCGCAGGAGCAAATAAAGCAAAGGCCATCCTTATTAGGATCAGCAGGTCCTTCCGAGGGACCAGAATGTGTGTGTAGAGCTGGTGTCTGTGCACAGCACATTCTAGAGGCTTTCTTTATCAATGATTAAGAGAGTGTCCCTTAAAGTTTTTTCATTGCTCCTCTGCTGATTTGTGAAGCAAGCTTCTCCCCCAACCCAAGTGAGACCAACAATGAATCCTTTCTCCTCACTTCCTCTGCTTCCCTTTTGCTTCCCTTTCCCTTATCTTATTCCTCTGTTCCTTTTCCATTTCCCTTCTGTATTCCTTTCCCAGGGCTGCCATAACTAAAGATCACAGACTGGGAGGCTGAAACAACCAACATTTATTTCTTTAGTTCTGGAAGCTGGAAGTCCAAGAGCAAGATGTTGGGCCATTTGGTTTCTCCTGAGTGTGTCTCTCCTGTGGTCTCTCCTTGGTGTGTCAACAGCTGCCTTCTGACTAGGTCCTTACTTGTTCTTTCCTTTGTACTGGTGCATCCCTCTTATAAGGACATTAGTCCTATTGGATTAGGCTTCACCCCTGTGATCTCATTTAACTTGAATTCCCTTTAAAAATGTCCATCTCCAAATTTGTTTTGAGGTACTGTGGGTTAGGGCATCAATATGTAAATTTTGAGGGGACACAGTTCAGGCCATAATACTCTTTTCTGTACTTCTGTTCTCAGAAATGGTATTGATGAATCAAGTGGCCTGGGTTTAGACCTTGGTTTTACCATTTATAAGCTGAATGACCCAGATGACTTGCTTGACCTCTTTGAGCTTCAGATATATTATTTGTAAAATGGGAACACTGACACTTCATGGTGGTGTTGTCAGGACTAAAGGGGATAGCGCATGTAGAGAGCCTGGCCCCGTGCCAGGCACGGGAGAGGACTTCACTAAACATCGGTGGCCTCTTTCTTCCTCCTCCTTCCGGACTTTCTGTGCCATGGCTTAGCCAGGATAGCTGAGCACTTCAGCAGAAGCTTTCCTTAAATGCCTTTCAGAGGTCTTGGGCTGCAGAGTGCCCAGAAGGATCTGAAACCTGGGGTTCCTGATGAAAAGCCCGACTCCCTGGCCCCACTCCCAGAGATAGAGGTGGGGCCTGGAAAGTGGACTCCTCAGGTGTTTGGGATATATTACCAGGTTTGGGGACTGCTGCCCTGGAGGTTACTTGTTCTTTCAGATTTTAGACTTAATTCCCTTTACAGACTAGCTACATTGGTTTGAAAATTCTCATCAACATTAGCTTTTGCTTCTTCTTCTTTTTCTTTCTTCTTCTTCTTCTTCTT
>RCUC01039157.1:0-10248 GCA_003697995.1 Taxidea taxus jeffersonii | reverse complement strand
AAAAAAAAAACCGTATGTCATCTCAATAGATACAGATATCCACTCCTGATAAATTTTCTTTGCAATGTGAGAATAGAGAGAACTATCCTTAGTTTCATAAAGGACCTTTTTAAAAAAACTACAGATAACATACCTATTATTGAAAGATGGAATGTTATTTACTAGGGTAAGGAAAAAGTATAACCATTCATACTACTTCTATTAAGGTTTTAACTAAAGGAATAGTCAGTAAAATAAGACAAGATATAGTAATTAAAAGCATTCTGGTTGGAATGAGAGAAATGAAACTTTTTTATTCATCAATGACATGATCATATATGGAAAAATAGGAGATTATACCAAAAAAATAGGAGATTATACCAAATGAGCTTAGCAATGTTATAGGAAACAAGAGTGATCTAGAACAATTAATTGTATTTCTGAACAATAGCAATGGAGAATTAGAATTTTTTTTAGAAAACTTACAATAGTATCTAAAGACATGAAATATTTAGGGACAAATGCCACAAGAAATATAAGACCCATACATTGGCACCCACAAAAAATTGCTTAAGTGCACAAAAATTGAATAATACTACATAAATGGAGAACTATATTGTGCTCATAATTTTGGGCACTCAGTATTGGTAAGATTGATTAATAGTTTCAAAATATAACCAGTTAAAAATCCCAGCAGGCATTTTTGTAGAAATCAATTATAAATTGTATATAAATTCTAGGATTTATATACCAAATCAATGGACTTAAAAGAACCACAACAAAAAACAAAGTTCTTTGGAAGAGAACAAAATTGGAAAAATAAAACTATCTGAACTCCAGTTATGTTATAAACCTACCATAATCAAGACAGAATGATATTAGCACTAAGAAAGACAAATAGAACAATGTAACAGACAAATAGAACAAAGTAATAGAAGGGAAAAGTCCAGAAATAGATACATATGTATACAACAACTGACTTTTGATGAAACTGCAAAGGCAATACAGTGGAGAATGTCTTCTTAATGAATGGTACTGGAATAAGTGGATATCCATATGTGAAAAAGGGGAAAAAAGAACTTTAAGCTGTATTTTTAATCACATACAGCAATTAACATGAAATAGGTCATAGACCTAAATGTACAGCCTAAAGCTATGGAATTTCTAGATGAAAACTAGGATCAAACTTCTCTGACATGGATCAGGGAAAGATCTCTTCAGTGCAACACTGAATGCATATTCTAAACAATAAAAAATCAATAAATTAGATTTCATCAAATTAAAATTTCTGTTCTTCAAAAGAAACAGTTAAGAAAATGAAGAGACAAGACACAGACTGGGAGAAATATCATCTGTATGATAAAAGACATATCCAGAACATCTAAATAATTCTCCAACTCATTAATAAGCAAAAAACAGTTAAAAATAAACAAAAAATTTGAACACATACTTCACCAAAGAAGATGTATAGGTGAAAGTGAGCACTTGAAAAGTACTCAATATTATTAATTATTATGAAAACTCAAATTAAAACCAAAGTGAGATACTGCTACATACCTATTTTAATGCCTAAAATATAAACTAACTGAGTTGGTTGATGTTTACATGTCAACTTTCTGGGCCATGGTACACATATACGTAGTCAAACATTATTCTGGATGTTTTTGTGAGATTGTTTTTGGATAAAATTACCATTTATTTTTTTAAGATTTTATTTATTTATTTGAGAGAGAGCAAGATGGGAGGGGAGGGCAGAGAGAGAGAGGGAGGACAGAGGGACAGAGACAGGGAGAAGGAAGGCAGAGGGAAAGGGAGAAGCAGACTCCCCGCTGAGTAGAGAGCACGACATGGACTTGATTCCAGGATCCAGAGATCATGACATGAACTGAAGGCAGACCCTTAATAGACTGAGCCAGCCACCCAGGTGCCCCTGAAATTACCATTTAAATCGGTGGGCTTTGAGCAAAGCAAATTGCCTTCCATAATGTAAGTGGGCCTCAACCAATCAGTTGAAGGTCTGGATGGAACTGACCTCTCCTGAGCAGGAGAGAATTCTGCAGCAGAAAGCTTTTGGACTTGAACTTCAGCATAAGCTCTTCCTGGTACTCCAGTCTGAGGGCCCACCCTGCAGAATTTGGATTTGCCATCTTCCATAAACACATTGAGCCGATTCCTTACAATAAATCTCCTTTTACATATATATGCATGTCCTACTGGGCCTGTTTCTCTGGAGAATCCTGACTAATGCATTAACCATACCATGTGTTGGCAAGGATGTGGAGAAGCTGAGACACTCATGCACTGTTCATGGAAATGTAAAACAGTACAAGCAATGTGGAGAACAGTTTGTCAGTTTCTTCAAAAGCTAAATCAACATCTGCTATATATGATGCAGTCTTTCTATTCCTCGCTAGTTATCCAAGAGGAAAGCAAGCACACATTCATTCAAAGAATCGTAGGCAAATGTTCATAGCCACATTATTTGTAACCACCCAATACTGGAAAGAACCCAAATGTCCAACAACAGGTAAATGCATAAAGAAACTAGTATACCCACACAACGGATTATTATGTGACAATAAAAGCAATGAACTATTGAGGTATGATTCAGTATGGATGAACCTCAATATGAGTGAAAGAAGACAGACAAAAAAAAAATACTATATGATCAATTTTACCTAATAGTCCAGAAATTGCAAGCTTATTATATAAGTGATGGAAAGGTTGGGGGGAGGTGGTGGGGCAGAACAGAGAGGAGGGAGGGACTAGAAAGGGACCAGGAGAGATGCTAGGACAGAGTTAAGGAATCACAGGGAGATTACTTGGCAAGGACTCGGGCCCCCCAGCTGCAGGCCCCACCCCCCCCATCTGTGTTTCTCTTGACTCCCCACTTTCCACCTCCACGGGACACCTAACATAGGGGGAGCATTCTTGGTAAGGCTTTCTCAGTCCTGCTGCGTGTGGTCGGCAGAGACCACCCCTTTCCCTGTGCTCCTGAAACCTCTTTTCAGGGCCAATATTGAAAACAAACTTACGTGCTCTGTGTTAGTCCTTTCTCTCCCTGCTTTCCTCTTCCCCTAGATACAAATGCCTCAAAAGAAGGGAACAACCCAATATTTGACATAGAGAAAGCATTCAATACATGTTGATAGAATGAATTAATAGATGAAACTTTATTTGCTCTGGGGTTTCTGCATTTCTACAGATTCATTCTCTCCAGTAGCAGAGAATTATTTGGGGCTTGATATAGGTTCTGAAATCAGCACACCTTTATTATGGTCCCCCTGGAGAAGGGCTTGTGGATGCCCTTCTGAGATCGCCTGACCCTCTGCCAGACAACCTCCGTAGCCCCTTCCCTCCTTTCAGTGGGATATGTCAATTAACTCCCCTCCTATTCTTTTCAGAGTTCAGCTTCTCTTATAAATCAGTACAGGCTACTTTTCTCCCAGCACTCCTGAAAGCCCTGTGGTTACATCTGCTTCTGCATGGAGACAGTATTCAGCTGGGGATGGGGAATGAGCCCCACCAAGAAGACTTTGTTCTTTAGAATCTCAGTTTGCTTGTGAGGCAGCTTGCTCTCAGTTGGGTAGAATCAGAACAAAGGGGATCCTGTCTAGGGAAAAGGAGTTTGACCTGATGTCTGCACTCTAGGGGGCAAAATCAGTGCTCAGTCCTTGTTGAGCGAATAATTGACAGAAAATGGACACAGTATGGAAAGCACTCACTCTTTGGTTTCGATGGTCCTTGAGGATTTATTCGTGTTTCACAAATTTATGATATTTATAAATATTATGAATACTATGTGACATATTGTGTATTTTTTATCATGACAGTTAGTGAGCACGAGAAAGAGTTGACCTTGTCATATTCCCTGGGGCTGATTAGTAGTCTCTCTCCTGATAAGATTTTAATAAGGTTCTTTATACCAACTCTTCCTAGAACAAAAGTCTTTCATTTATAGAGCAACGGAGGTGATGGGCAGAGAATGAGGTCCCCTACAACCCCAGGGCACAGCCAATCAGCATGCTCCTTTCTACAAACCAGGGTCCTGGTTTCATCTATTTATTTCAAAGTCTCCTCTTGATTTTCAGCAGCTGCCATCCCACAGTCTTTACTTTAAAATGCTGGGTGACAGAGGAAGAAAATTTGCCGGAAAGAACAAGAAAAAAAGTCTAATAATTTCCCTCTAGGAGGGCCAAAGGGAAAACGCTGGTACAATATTGGAAGCAGATCTTATTTAATAAATGATTCTATTTCCATTCAAACCATCTTCTTGGTGCTTTCTAAATATATGCCATCTATGAATGCTTCTTGATGGCAGTCGACCGAGTGACATTTTCAATACGGCAATGTTTAGGTAATAAATATGGCCTGCTGTATGTGCTCAGAAGAGTAACACAAAAAAATGAGACCACTATCAATTTCCACAAGTATCAATCCCTTAATTTTCACATTTGGAAAAAAAATTGCTAGTGTTAGACTTTCAGTGCGATTATTTTTAGCTGAGGCAAAGGTATCCGTAGCTCTATGAACGAAAGGGGAATTTTTCTTGTATTCTTTTATTTGGAACCCATAGATGTAATCAGAGGTTTCAGCATTTTCAAGCCTCATTTTGGTAGCATATATGATACTGAGCAGTCTTCCCTGGGAATTCAAATACATGCTCTGATTTTTTTTTTCCTTCTTCTTCTAATCAATTTATGGAATTTGTATGTCTTTGTCCACTGTTCTTGGCACCGCTTCTAAAGCCATTATAATATCTGCCGGAAGCGCTTAAGGACATCTTTTACTGTAATATTTAGTTTTGTTCTGTTAAGAAACAAAGTTCAATAGCAAAGGTTTTTCAAGGAAGGAGGGTGGGGCCAGCAAGTTAACAGCAAAAGAAAGGAAAGGATTGTTTCAGGCAAGATTGGCCTCCCGTAGGGGGAAGGGAAGTGGGTCTTATTATGCAGATGACCTCATCCCCCTTTGGGAATGGAGAGGGCCACCTGACAGATTACCTCATTGATGCGGATCAGAAGATCAGAAAATCCCTGACTGACGGTTAGGGTTAAGACCACATTTCTGGGGGAAGTTGAAACCACAGTGATGTTAGGTATTAAACCCTGGCTTGATGACCTGGCCCGGCCCACGTGACTCCATCTTGGGTTTGTGGATTCCTTTTTAGCAACTCAACCACTTCAGGGTGAGTGTGCAATGGGTATCTTTTGTTATTCACAAAACTAGTGCCTTTCAGCTACACCTGGGTTTATGTTAATGAGTGACTTTGGGAAAAGCCCCTAAAGATGGGGGCTGGTTGCCTAGATTAGAGGGTTGGGAGGTTTAACACTAACCGACCTCCAGGGAGGGGAGAAGGAACAGAGATGGAGTTCAATCACAGATGGCCAGTGATCTTATCAAGCCTACCTGTGTAATGAAGCCTCATAAAAATCCAACAAGGATGAGTATCAAAAAGGTGGATCAGTGAACACGCAGAGATGTTGGGAGAGCGGTGCGCCCAGTGGGCACGGAAACCAATGAGGTCTTTAAAATGAGTTGTATTTCTTTCTTTCTTTTTTTTTTTTTAAAGTTTTATTTATTTACTTGACAGACAGAGATTACAATTAGGCAGAGAGGCAGTCAGAGAGAGAGAGGAGGAAGCAGGCTCCCCGCTGAGGGGAGAGCCCGATGTGGGGCTCGATCCCAGGACCTGGGATCATGACCTGAGCCAAAGGCAGAGGCTTCAACCCGCTGAGCCACCCAGGTGCCCCTGTATTTCATTTTTTAATAGATGGGGTGGCAACCGTGACAGCATCCAAAGGAGACTTCTGGTGGCTTTGGAGACCATGAGAAATGCTGTGTGGTAGCTCAAGCCCTTTGAGTGCTCCTGTGTTTCTCACAGTTTCCAAAGGCCATGGGTCAGTTACCCTCAATTCTGAGCTCTGATCCCTTGCCTCAAGCTCCTGATCTCACAGGGCTTGGCGGTCAGCTGGAGCTGATGGATGGTTCCACCTGGAACCTGAGTCCCCAGCCCTCAGCTGGTCCACAGTCCCTATTTGTTGGGGTCTGCTGGTTCAGTCTATTGTTCCAGGTGGGGAACTGCTGGGGGAGGCACCAAAGGACTCCTGTTCTTGGTCAATTCACCTGTACCATCTCTTTTGTTACTGCTGGTGCCCACAGCCCCCTTTCTTCAATTACTCTTGTTTTCTGTTAATGTGCCCATGAGGTAAAGGCTGTTGCCTAATAGGAATCTTGAAAGCCAAAGAGCTAAAATATTTGTGAGCATGGGCTGAGCACTTGAAACCTGTGAGAGCACTCATCACTTAACTCTGAGTCTCCCTTGTGAGCAGAAGTTCATCTCAGAATGAGAGACTGGCACTAGATCACCTGTCAACCTCAAGAAAATTTCTGTGCCACGTAGCGTAAGACTCCGCCCCATCCTCACCCTATGACACAGCCCCCTTAGGTGTTAGTTTAGCTCTGGGAGAACCAAGACTTAGCTAAAGAAATAAGATCTTTTTAGTCCCAAAGAGTTGAATGCACCCTGTTCTGGTGTGCCAGCTTATTTTGTGACTAAGAACTATAGTCCTGGAAGCTATAGACATCTAAAAAATGGCAAAATAGCCCTAAAAACAACCTTGAATCACAATAGTCATTATGAGGACTGTTGTAATTAGGCAGGATGCGTCATTTAAGAAATGTGTTTAAAAACAAGTTTTCCCAGTCTGTTAAGCATCTGGCATCTCTTGATCATGGCTCACGTCTTAATCTTGTGGTTGTGGGATGGAACCCTGACCCCTGGCTCTGTGCTCCACACAGAGTCTGCTTGAAACTCTCCTCTCTCCCCACCTGCCATGCTCTCTCTCTCTAGAATAAATAATTTTTTTTAAACAAGGTTTCCCAAATCAGGCAAAAAGAATAGGATACCTATATTAATTGGTATGCAGAAGCTTCCAAAACCTTCAAGATTCCAAAATAGCTTCATTGAAAAATTCATTACAAAAGGCTCATGAAAAATTAAAGACCTAAGAGGCATTCAAAAGACAGTGAGACTGACATGACTTCACCTGTTCCCCTCTATCCTTCTTTACCTGAGCACTCATGTTTTACTAGTTCTCTGTCTGACCTTTCTACTCTGAAGAGACTATTAACTCCCTGGGGGCCCTAGGGGGCCCTCCTCAGGGATCTTGTACTACTGGTCAAATGCCAAACTAGGAGCAACAGCTCAAGAATTCCCTAGACCCAGGGAGGCTCACCAGAAGTATTTTGAATAATTTAGAGTTCTTCTCGGGACCCTAAGCTGCCAGATCTTTCTTAGATTGGGCACCTATATGAGAGAAGGACCTAGGGAAGCCCCTAAAATGAATGTGAGAGCAGATTGGTGAAGATCAAGATTTTTTATCTTCAACGGGGACCCCATTGGAGATATAAATAGCAAATAAAAATCACAAAATAGCAACCAAACTTTTAGAAGCTGTTTCTCAAGTCCTCCCTACCCACACTCATTGGTCCGTTATTCAAACATGCAGACTAAAGAAAGACGAATCTGTGACCGACTTTAAAGCCCTTCTGGATGCACTCTTCGCATGGCATTCTGGGTTCCGTGCAATAAATGGTGTAACCCAGCCTGCCATAGTGGCCCTGTTGGTAAATGGCTAATTTCCCAAGATTAATGGACTGATAAAAAGGGAGAAAATAGGATCGGAGGCTACTGGTTTGACTGAACATGTGACCGTAGCTGAGCACTTTGGAGGGACCTTGGAACAAGACAGTAAACAGAAGTCTGCCAAGTTCTTCGCCTTACAGCTGCATCAGTTCCAAGGCCAGGAGCCTAAAATGACACACAGGCCTCCCACACTGTACCCTCCTAGGGATCTGTCATCAAAACACTAGCCTAGGGTTGATGTCTCATTTGTAAGCAATTGGAACCCTGGAGAAAAGAATGTCCTCAAAGGTACTATGCAAGTCATTCACATCAACTCAAATACCACTGTATCTGCTCCCCCCGAAAGAGACTCCCCCATGGGCCCCTCCCAGAGCTGACAAGACTCTGAGGGGTTCTCCTGTAAATGGCTACCCAATAATTCCCTTAAATGGCCAAAGAGAATCTAAAATTAGAATCAATGGAAAACCTTACCAAATTCTGTTAGATACTGAGGCTATACTTTCTACTTTAAACCCCACTGCCATAGGATAACAAATCCCTTGGAATCAAAGAGAAATTTCCATAATGGGGGTATCTAATAAAATTCAGAGAGTTTCTATCACACCCTTTTACTGAAAAACATCTCTTTTTGCTATGTGATACAACCCTACTAAATCTGTTTGGCACAGACCTTTCTAAATTAAAGTACTTAATCTGTTTTGCTTCCAATGGAGACTCAACACAGAATTTTCTAACCAACCTGAAACTGATCTTTTATGTTCCTTACAATCTGTCCTAGACATAGAACAGGAAGAAGTTAAACAAAAGTCCCCTAATCTAACCAAGGTGCCCAATACTGATATTGGGGGAATAAAAAATTCAGAGTCTATAAAATAAAAAGTTCAGAGCCTATAAAAAAAGTGGGCATAAGTAAGCCTCTCTCTGCATCACCTCAATACACATTAAGTCCAAAGCCATACTAGCCCTCAGCCGCACAGTGGAAGGTCTCATCAGACGGGGGGCAAACTGCTGCCATTACCAGCCTCTGAAACAGGCCAGTCTTGCTGGTCTGGAAAGCTAATGGGCAGGGTGGAGATTTGTCCAGGACTTGAGAGATACCAATAAGACTCATTATTCCCTGTTTCCCAGTTGTTCCAAACCTGAACACCCTCCTGTCACAAGTTCCCCAGACTCATGGTCACTGTTAGGGACCTATGCCCAGCTATCTCCAGTATCCCTGTGTTGGATCTCAACAGCCAATCTCTGTTTGTTTGACTGATTGTCATGCCTCAGGAGTTTACTGATACCCTTTCTTATTTTTCCCAAATGCTCCACCAAGAGTGACACACTTCCAGTTCCCTGGGAAACTGACCCTTCATAGTGTATAGATGACCTCTCACTGTGATCGCTTACTCCAGAGGCATCATAAAATAGTCTGTTCACTGGCTGCAGTAGTTTGCTGAAGAACATGAAGTCTCTAAGGAAAAATCATAGTTATTCCTGACACTGTTCAATAGCTGGGTTATAGTTTAAGCACGGAAGGAATCCAGCTGTCTCCAAAAAGAATTAGGCTAATCCAAGAATTCCTTGGGCCCACAGCTAAGCAACAGGCTCATTCCTAGGCCTGGCTGGATATGGTAGACTATGGGTTCCTAATTTTCCTCTATGAACTTACTGAAATTTCAGTTACCAAACCCTCTTCTTGGGAAGGCAAACATGAATAAACAAGAGTAAAACAAGCGCTATAAGAGCCACCTGCTTCAGGGCCATCTAATTATTCAAAATCTTTCACCTTGTTTGTGCATGAAAGAGATAACAGGCATGCTCAATCAGTCAGGAGCATGGCAGTGGACATTGATCGATTGCCTGTTCCTGCATACAACCTGGCTCTGTTGCTCCTATCTACCCCAACTACCTTAAGGCCACGGCCACAGCTGCGGAGTTGGTGGAAGGCTTAGCAGATTCAACCCTAGGAAATGATATTTATTCACAAACTTTACACTCTGCCTGAAGCCTTAACTCTGAATTGATTCAACATTTCTCTGCAAGCAGACTAGCCTCCTATGAGGTCCTTCTGCTTTCCCCACCCCAAATCTGCATCTTAAGCGTTGCAATGTTCTCAATCCTGCTACGTTACTACCCCCACCTGAGGAAGGTGAGCTCCAGGACTGTGAGGTAATAATGCCCCATTTCATGACACTGTGTCCTGATTTAGGAGATGCCTCTTTAACTAATCCTGATCTAATTGTTTGTTGATTTTTGATGATGGTGATGCATAAAATGCAAAGGGGAATTTCCAAGCTGGTAATGCTGTTATTATAACCAGTATGAACTACTTCAGAAGGGAAATTTCCCACAAGCTAACTTAGCCCAACAAGAGGAGCTTCAGACCCTTCCAGAACATGCCAGTTATCAGGACAAACTATTAACATTCATCTGACAGCCAGCATGCCTTTGGGATCATCCATGATTTGGGGTTTATGGAAACAAGGAGTTTTCTTGCATCCTCTCTGACCCCAATCAAGAATGTACTAAACAATCTTCTTACTGCTATTCCCTTACCTTCTGAAGTCTCCATCATCAAAACTAAGTCTCACACTAAAAAGACAACCTGAGCATCAGGGAACCGCCCCAGCTGACCTTCA
>RCUC01039146.1:0-29613 GCA_003697995.1 Taxidea taxus jeffersonii | reverse complement strand
TTTAAGATTTTATTTATTTTAGGGGTGCCTGGGTGGCTCAGTGGGGTAAAGCCTCTGCCTTCGGCTCAGGTCATGATCTCAGGGTCCTGGGATCGAGCCCCAGCCTCGGGCTCTCTGCTCAGGGGGGAGCCTGCTTCCTCCTCTCTCTCTGCCTGCCTCTTTGCCTGCCTCTCTGCCTACTTGTGATCTCTGTCTATCAAAATAAATAAATAAAATATTTTTTTTAAAAGATTTGACAGAGAGACACACAGCGAGAGAAGGAACACAAGCAGGAGGAGTGGGAGAGGGAGAAGCAGGCCTCCCGCTGAGCAGGGAGCTCCATGGACGACTTGATCCCAGAACCCCGGGATCATGACTCAAGCCCAAAGGCCAATGCTTAACGACTGAGCCACCCAGGTGCCCAAGGTAGAAAACATCTTAAGCCTGTCCCATGCCCAGTGGAGAGCCTGATGCAGGGCTTGATGTCAAGATCCTCAGATCATGACTGGAGCAGACATCGAGTCAGTCCCTTAACCGACTGAGCCACCCAGGCACCCCACAAGTGACCACTGTTTTTTATTTAATAAAAGAGGGGCATTTTTCTTAGCACAAAAGCATGAAGATCCATTAGGTTTAATTAGAACTGACCTAGCTGAAGTTTCATGTTTAGCTACTGCTGGTATAGCTCTGAAACTAGGGGTACGTGGCTTGGCTATGGGATCTAATGAAAGACTGAAATAAGCAATAGGCCTCTGAAGAGTGTCATGGAGCTTGTCAGGCAGCAGCTCCAGTGCCGGTTCACACTCTTTATGAACAGAAAGAGTGATGGGATTGTGAATCCAGAATTATGAACAAGTTTGTGGGAACATTATTGTATCAGTCTTTGTGCTTATACATAACTATGTTTCCTCTACCCTGAAAAGTACTCAGTCATTGAAATACATCCATCTACACGTAGTCCTGGTCCACCTATGTCATAGTGCAGGCCAGGTCATAGTGGGATGATTAGCACACAATAGGGCAGTCTGGGTGGGGCCAGGGTATAAATACAGGTGGACTCCCTGGGACAGCTCAGACACTGGAGAAGAGCCTTGATGAAGACGTCTGGATCCCACCTTCGTGGAGGCAAGGCTTGTATCCAGAGAACGACCAACATCCATCCAACTACCAGGTGAGTAGTCCCATCAGAAGAACAAGGTAATGGCGGATGCGGAGGATAGGGAACATACAACAAATAGGGCTTAGAGGTGCAACTCACTGAAAGAGACTATTTCTTTACTCATTTATTCTATTTGTTCCACAATGAATTGGAGATAGTTTACAAGGACTCATTCAATATAGTGATTTTGTTTTTTCAATATAGCCATCTAAACAAATTTTAAAGAAAGAGGGTAGAGGGCCAAGGGATAAATGTACTAAGCTGGTAAACTAGTTAAAGATCCAGTACTAACACTGGTTCTCTGTTTAAACTCACAGCAAAAGGGAACATTTCAACCCAGGGCGAGAGGGCTCCGAAGAAGACGGCGAAGCTGGCGTTGGAAGGGTAAGTAGCACTTCAATGGGTGGAGATGAAGTAAAGTGAGTTCAGGCCCGGGGTGAGCCCTGATACCTATGTGCCCACAGCAGAGGTGGTGGGGAGAAGCCTTGGTGGGGGCGTGGAGGGGATCGAGCAAGACACATGGGGTCCTGAAAGCCTGCTAAGGAACAAGACTGGGCTCCTTTGTAAAGGTACAGCAGTTTCCAAAGGCTCCAAGGTGTGAAAAACTGAGACACAGCATAGAAAATGTCGGACTCATAAGGTAAGTGACTTATCTCCATGTAACTGCACATAAATCCCTAGGTATGGGAACAGGCAGAGACGAGTATCTTCAACAAGGGTTACCTGGTTACTGTGATGTAAGAAGTCTACGACATCACAGAATAGCAGCAGGGACAGGGTGGGGATACCAGGGTGGGAAAGACTTCAGGGACCTCTTAATTGATAGTGGCCCATTTATTTGCACTTTTGCCCCCAAGGGAAGCTGTTCATTTCCTGACATTTTTATTATGTAGAGATACATTTCCTGACATTATTATTCAGGTGTCAGCACAAGGCATTCTCTTGAGTGGCTGAGGGACCCATGGGAGAAAGGAGCCATGATGCCTCCATGGTGAGGCATTGATGACCTAACAAAGGACTCCCATTGGTGGAAGCTGGCCAGTGGCTGCCTCCTACCTAATCACATACTCTGTATCAGCAACCGGTGGGCTTGACTGCCACTAAAGCACCCATATCATAGGGTAGGACTGTTAAGAGGAATAAAGAATGGACCTAGAAGTTAGTGCTCCCCGCCCCACCTCACACACTGAATCTTGCTTGCTCTGGGGAGGGAATACAGGGTAGCATTAGTCATCCCTAACATCACTCTTAATGCATCAGCACCAGATTTTGTCACAATAGATGTAGGACTCCTGGAGGGCAGTGGGAGAGGGAGGGGGAGGAGCCATGATGCCTCCATTGTGGGGCACTGATGGCCTGGCAAACAAAGGTCACCCATTGGTGGAAGCTGGCCAATGGTTGCCCTTCTACTTAACCACGCCTTCAGGATCAGCTGACAATGTCCGTGACTCCCACCTCAGCACCCATATCATAAGGTAAGACTGTTGAGAGGAATAAGGATGGCCCTGGAAAATAGTGTTCCTCCCCCACTACATTTCTGCCTCACACACTGAATCCTGCTCTAGGGGAAGGAATGGAGAGTAGCCTTAGTTATCCCGACGTCACTACTCACATGGGTGGGGTGGGGGATGGGGCGCAGTCATGATGCCTTCATTGTGAGGTATTGATGGCCCTGCAGACTAACGTCTCTGATTGGTGGGACCTAGCCCAATAGCTACATCCTACTTAATCAAGACATCTATGTCAGCAGCCAATGGGCTCGATTTTAATTGCAGCACTCCTTAGCATAGGTCATTAGGAGCAATAGGGGTGGCCTTGGGAGGTAGTCGTCCCCCATGACACATCCATGTCTACATGCCAGATTTCGTCCTAGGAAAAGGACTCCAGAGGGTCCCTGATGTTGTCCCCGACATCACTATTCACATGTCAATACAAGGTGCTCTCTGATTGGCTAAAACACCCACGTAGGGGCTGGTGATGCCTCTATTGTGAGGTGTTGCCTCTCTTTCAAACTAAGGTCTCCCATTGGTGGAAGCTGGCCAATGGCTGCCCTTCTACTTAATCACACCCTCAGGATCAGCAGCCAGTGTGCTTGATTCCCACCTCAGCATCCATATCACAGGGTTGGGTCATCAGGGTAAATAGGGATGGCCCTAAAAGTTAATGTTCCCCCCCATAACACTTCCATCTTTACACTAAATCCAGTTCTAGGGGAATTAGTAGAAGGTTTCTTAAGTCATTCCTGACATCACTACTCATATGTCAGCACAGGGTGCTCTCTGAGTGGCTAAGGGTGGGGGGTGGAGGAGTCATGATGCCTCCATTGTGAGGCACTGATGACCCCTCACACTAAGGTCTCCCATTGGTGGAAGCTGGCCAATGGCTGCCCTTCTACTTAATCACACCCTCAGGATCAGCTGACATGTATTCAGTTACCACTCAAGCATTCCAAATCATAGGGTCAAGCCCCATGACACATTCACTTCCAGTCACTAAACCTCATCTGAAGCGAAAGACCTGAGAAGGTAGAATTAGTCATCCCTGATATCAGATACTACTCATATGTCAGCAACAAAGTATTTTCTTAGTGGCTGAGGGACCCATAGTGGGGAGGAGCCTCCATTGTGAGGTATTGTTGGTCCTGCAAAGTACGGCTTCCCATTGGTGGATGCTGAATCAAACACCCTGTATCAGCAGCCGATTAACTTGTTTATCATCCCAGCACCTCAAATCGTCAGGCCTGGTCATTTAGACAAATAGGGGTGACCTTGGAAGGTAGTGCTTCCCCGCTCCCCACCCCGTGACACCTCCACCTCCGCACAGTACAATCCACGCTGGGGAAGGAATTCAGAGGGTTACAGAAGTCACTCTGACATTACTATTCGCATGTCTGACCAAGGTTCTCTCTGATTGGCTGAAAGGGGCAAAGAGCCATGATGCCTGCATTGTGAGGTGCTGCTTGGCCTCTGAAGCCACGAATTCCCATTGGTGGAAGCTAGGCCAATAGCTACCCTCCTACAGCATAATGGTCTCTCTGCCAACCACGGTGGGGGTTTGTGTTAGATCCAAAGGTGAAAAGGTCTCTCCCCCATTACCACTCTCCTGAGTATACAAAAAGCATAAGTGGGTTTTAATGAAGGGATTATTATGTCTTGAGACATTAAGTGATAAATGTCTCTAAGAGTTTGTGGAATAGGAGAGACAAGATTACACAAAATGGGAAAATGATTTTTAAACCTTATCTGTGTAATTATGTATAAATGTATATAATATACTATCTATATAATTTATATATTATATAAACATACAATGTAAAAACCTCGCTAGTCAGGAAAGGTATGGGACTTTTCCTGACCCCATTTGAATCTGCTGAAAGGGATTTTAATTTCCTTTTGGGATATATATATGAACTGGGTCGTGGTTGCTATGGAGATCTCAAAGCTCATCCTAACTTCTCCGTGGTTATGTCTGAAATTATGTCTTTGGGGAGATTCAAATTATGAGAATGAGGACTGTGGGTGTCTGCCTCTCAAGCTGCCACTTGTTATCAGCTCCCCTCATCTACTAAACCAGAAAGACTCATAGATTCCTAATCTTAATAGATGATTACATTTCATAGTAGATCTTTTATCCTGTCAACCATCCTCAATAACACACTAAATTAATTTGGGGGCATAAATGGATGTGCTTTTTAGGAGAGTTTGGCTCTATTTTCAGCTGTGAATTATGCATTAGTAAGAATTATTTGGACAGCATTCATCATCATTTCCGAAGTTAATGAAATTCCATTACACTTCAGTACATTTTCATCTCACCCAGTGGTAAATTAATTCTCTCTCCCTCTTTCTGTCTCTGTCTCTTGCTCCTCTTTTGCATCATTTACAGTAGTTACAGAGTGGGAACATGGAGAGGTTGCCTAAGTAGAAAAAGTTAAATAAGGGCCAGGAAAGACAGATGTTACTGATTCCCTCCATAATGATGATGTGCTCTATAACTCAATGCCAAGATGAGCAAGGTGGCTTGTTTTCACAGCTGTCACTGCTGTTCTAGTGCTCGAGAATTTGGGGCAGGGTCTGGGTTCAGGGACATAGCTAGGCTACAACTTAGACATCTGACATACAGCTCATCTCCTTAACACACAGCTCCCACTTGTTAGCTGCCCACAGCAGTGCATGCCCCCCGTCACATTGCTGAACACATTGCTTGACCTGGGGGAGCTCTCTGGGCAAAAGACAGGACCAAGAGCATTGCCAGGTCCAGTTTTGCCCCCAGGGAAGAGAAGCCCGGAGCTCTCCTAGGTGCTGGATATTTTCCTTTAATTGTTATTGGTCTCCTTCTTCCTGGTCCCATCCCTCTTCCAGCCTAGTCAGGGGCTCAGGCCAAATCTTCCTCCCACAGTCCCCTGCCCAGTGGCCAATAAATCTATCTCTTCAGTTGGGCTCTCTAGCAACTGATCAAAGTGCACCCTGGAAGCTACTTTGACACCCCCCCCACCTCACAGTAGGCTTTGCATGTTTCTAGACTCATTTTTTGGCTAATAGTGCAACGGTTAAAAGGGAGTTCTGGCTCTGAACTCAGACAGACCAGGGTTAGAGTGCCTTGGACTTCCGTGGGAACACTGCCAAGCTCTGTACCAACGTGAGTCCTAGTTTCCACAGCACGAAATGGAGATAAGCTCACTCTCTCTCAGACTCATTATGAGCAAGATATGAGATAATGTATGGGAAAGTATGGAGCATGGGGCCTGGAACTTGGTAAATGGCAGTTATTACGATTATCCCTAGCTCACTCTAATGATGCTCACTGACTGCTTTCTGATTTCCTGTACCTTTTCACTTCAGTTTGCTGTTGAGCACAGCCTTCTGCCCGTTCCCCATGAGGTTTCAAAGGGTAACGGGAGGCACTAACGAGTGGCAGGTCCAGGCCTACTCATACTAACAACCCCCAGCTTCCCAGTGTAGGCTGGTCTAGGCCAGTCCAAGCCACCTTAAGTGTTCCATTTGCTTCCTCCCCCCGTTTTGTAACTATACCCAGCCAGCTTTGTTTTACATTGGCTATTTGGAGGTTGGCATTGTGTCTACATAAGTGAGGGAAGGGTAGAGCTTCTTTCTTCTCTCTGTTCCATTCAGCCCAGCATGGAACCCCTTCAGGCACTGTGCTAGGCAGAGAAATATTTATCGAGTGGCTGGGAGATGCTGGGAGTCAGAGCATTCTAGATGGAGAGGGATAATAGATAGGAAAGTCACCCTCCAAGATGCTGCAGGACTTGGGACAAAGAGGAAGGTCATTTCCAGAGTGTTTATTGACTTAATTATACAAATAATAGGCGACATATTACCAACTTTCAGCCTTCAGACAGGTGTGTGCTTTATCTAAGAAAAAAAATGGAACCTTTGAGACGCTTGGGTGGATCAGTTGGTTAAGCATCTGCCTTTGGCTCAGGTCATGATCCCAGGATTGGGCTCCCTCCTTGCTCAGTGGGGAGCCTGCTTCTCCCCCTGCCTGCAGCTCCCCCTGCTTGTGCTCCTTCTATCTGACAAATAAATAAAATCTTTTTAAAAAATAATAAAAACATTAAAAAGAAAAAGAATGGAAACTTTGAATCATTTATACAGGAAAAGGGCTCCAAATTCCTAAATATCAAAACCATACAAAAACAAGTCTGTCTCCATGGGTGAAAAAATCCTCAATCAATCAATTCTGTCAGAACAATTAGAAATGATCACAGTCAGATGGATTGTTTTCTGGTCGATGGTATTTGGCCAAACCAACAGGAATGAAATCAAGCAGCTGGCAATCCCATTGATTGTGCCATCATAGGTCATTTTCTAGTCCAAAAAAATGACCTCCACATGAGCAATGCAGGCATGTAATAACACAAGACTGTCGCTTCTCTACAGTAGTTATCACTTTAGATAACTCTTCGGCTTGATTTAGTTGCCCCGTGTAACACAATGTATATTTATTCAGATTATTTGGTGTTCTCTATTTCAATTAACTCCAGACAGGTCCCCTCCAAAGGTAAAAGGCAGAGAGTATAAGTGTATTTACCCACATTAACCAAACTGGCAGGTAGTCAGGCAAACAGAACCATGGCAACATCTGTCTAGAAAGCTGCCCAGAGCTCCTGAGCCAGGACGGTGATTTGAATCCGGTGGAGATAAGAGCATAACCTTGACTGTAATTCATAGTTGTCAGGGAAATGGCAGAACTGGGGAGGCGCCTTATTCTTGCTGAAAGCAGAAGCCATTAGTTCGGGGAAGTCATTAGCATTGATTGAGATAGGTACCGTATATCCTGGGACCACGTGCAGCCCCCTTATCAGGAAATGGTTTCCAAGGGTCACCAATCCTAGGAAGCTCAGGTTGCTGGGACTCGTTTGGAACACAGTAAATCTGTACATGAACCCGACGGCTAAAAGACTGCAGGAGGCATTCATTAGAGAGGGCCCTGAACTGGACTGGATGCCCAGAAGGAGAGTTAAACCACCTGATCACAAGGTCTCTCCCCATCTCTTTCTCCCTCCCGCCTCCCGCCCCCCACCATTCCACAAACTTCTCCCTACTAAAAGCAGTCTACAGAAGTGATCAACTTCTTAAAATTAAAAGATGTGTGTTCTTTCTTTTTTTTTAAAGATTTTATTTATTTGACAGACACAGATCACAAGTAGGCAGAGAGGCAGACAGAGACAGAGGAGGGGGGAAGCAGGCTCCCCACAGAGCAGAGAGCCCGTTGTGGGGCTCAATCCCAGGACCCCAGGATCATGACCTGAGCCGAAGGCAGAGGCTTTAACCCACTGAGCCACCCAGGCGCCCCAGATGTGTGTTCTTTCAATGGTGGAAATTAGGTTTCTAGAGGGGCGCCTGGCTGGCTCAGTCAGTAGGGCATGCGACTCTTGATCTCGGGGTTGTGAATTCAAGCCCCACATTGGGCATAGATCTTACTGTAAATTAAAAAAAAAATATGTAGGTTTCCAGGGGCACCGAGCTGGCTCAGTCAGTGGGGCAGGCAAATCTTGATCTTGGGGTTGTGGGTTCGAGCCCCTTGTTGGGTGTAGAGGTTACTTAAAAATAGAATCTAGGGACGCCTGGGTGGCTCAGTGGGTTGAGCCGCTGCCTTCAGCTCGGGTCATGATCCCAGCGTCCTGGGATCGAGTCCCACATCGGGCTCTCTGCTCGTCAGGGAGCCTGCTTCTCCCCTCCCCTCTCTGCCTGCCTCTCTGCCTGCTTGTGTGATCTCTGTCTATCAAATAAATAAAATCTTTAAAAAAAATAGAATCTAAAAAAAAAATTAGGTTTCCAGAAGTAATTCTAATAGAAAGAATGTCAAACTCCCCATCTTTGGAACAGGTTTCAGGCTGAGATCAGGAACTTAAGTGTTTCTCCAGAGCTCTTCATTTTTGCTCTGGAATGATTTAGTCACTACATAATACGTGGCCACTAGTGTTTTTAGCTACAGCCCCGGTCAGGACTTGCTTATAACAATATTTATCTGCCGGCAAGAAAAGTCCATTCTAGATAAGAGACCATATTAGTGCACATTTTCATCTTGCTCTCCTTGAATATTTCTCGTCTCACCAGCAATATCCAAGATGTCCAAATACTCTGCATCTTTGTCAATATGTTGATAGTATCAGTTTTGGTTGTGCTTTGTTTCTATTTTAACCAACTGGATCACCTGGGTATGCAGTGGTATCTCACTGTGGCTTTAATATGCATTTCCCTCATGACTAATGAGGTCGAGCATCTTTTCATATGCATGTTTGCCAGCATTATGCCTGGCACATAATAATTGCTCCCTGCCAAGATTTCAGGTGGGTTTTTTTTGTTTTTGTTTTTTTTACCCTCTTCTTTCCAAATGCATGATTTTAACAGAGGCCACCAAGAGACAAGATCTTCACCTCCCTGCTGGGGGGTGGTTTAAGTAGCTGTCACGTGCTGTGGGAGGAAGGCAGGGGGGAGCTAGGAAGACAAAGGGGCGTCTTTGGGAACTTTTCACACACCACACTGCGTAAATTGAACACAGACTTCTGGTAGTGAGAATTGTCCTAATTCTAAAAATGCTTTGTATGGTGACTAACATAATATAATTTAAAAAATTATTTAAAACAATTACAAAATAAAAACGCTTTTCAATACTAAAAATTCTTTTCAATTCTAACTTCTCTGGATTAAACATACAACACACACGCACATGCACACACACATGCGCACACACGTGTACACACACATATGTGCATGCACGCACACACAACAGTTTTCTCTTTTTAATTAAACAGTTGCTTCCATGAATTGTACCCTACAGGTAGACAGCTGGGTTGGAAGCTGGCTGTAACCAGCCGCTGAAGAGTTGCCCATGCCGTGGCTGGCTGCATTATTACACTTATGACTCATATAAAATAAGATGAGAACATTCACTTATCTTACAGCCCCCCTTCACGTTCTGAAATCAAGTCTCTATAGTTCCTCATTTCTTTTGCTGCTTAACAAGAAAAAAGCAACTTGATTCTTGAAGGCTGAAATCTGATTGCATTTTGACTCACTCAATATTAGCTAAAACATGTTAAAACTAGGCTAGACACGGGGGGGGGGGATGGAATTTAATGAAATATGAGACAAGATCTCAACCCCAGGAGGGCAATTTGTGGTCCTATACCTTGGGCTTATTTCAGGGAACAGCTGAAAATTTTGCCTGAAAATTCTGCTTGTAGTCCAGACCTGGTGCATGGGGCCTAGACATGAGAGGCAAGGCATCTTTAAAAAAAAAAAAAGGCTTTTTCTTTTCTTTCTGAACACAAAGTTTCCTTTAGTCCCCGACTCACTTCCTCTTTTTAACAGCATTCTCAGCTTGTGTTCAACTGTTTCCTGTTCACATTTTCCAAATGCCCTTGTTTATTATTCTCTGCCTTAAAAAAAGCTATAGAGAGATAGCATAAAATGTTATCTAAGCCTTAGCATGTTTTCGTAGCCCGAGGAACCAACAAAAGTCAAAAGTGTGGGGAGAGGAGGGGCGAGAGTAATATTACTATTGTTCAAATTACAGAGATGTGATTCCTCTATTACATATAGAGGAATGATAGATAGATGTTCTTGCTTAAGGGAGCTCTTCACCTAATTGATAAATTAATCGGAGGAGGACGGGATTATATCTGACAACAAACACTGGAAGGAAGTCCATCCTTTTCAATGAATAATTCTGTGCCTGCTTGTTTATTACCAAAGAGAATTTTATGTGAGCGAGGAAGGTTTGCATCACTTAACTACGCAGTCCATGTTAATTATCCATGTTAAGAGAGAGAAGCAATTGCTCTAATAAGCTGAAACAACAGATAATCAAAAATTCTTCCCCTTAATTAGTCACCTGTCCTCCTACAGTCTGTCTCCCCCTCTGCCTGCGCCCAGCAAACATTTGTTGTAAATTAGGGAAAATGTTTTCCCGAGGTAATCTCTCCCCCTACAGGCAACTAGCCTGCCAAGCCGGTGGATCAGTTCCCCAAGGGGAGGCTGTTAGCACCGGAGTGCCCTTGCACTCGTCTCCGGTAGGATCTGTTGCGGGGCTGGCGAGGACCGCCCCCTCTCCGCGCGTTGGAAAGGTGCGTGTTCACTAGCCAGAGTGCACGCGCGCACCTCCTGCTCCGCGTCCTCGCGCATCTGGGAGGCCAAGCTGGCAGGGAGGAGGAGGTGGTACCGGGTAGTGATCCCGGGCTGAGAACATCAGGGGCAGTTGAGGGGCTCTGCGTACAGTGCTCTCTGAGCCTCAGCTTACTCGGTTGTAAAATGAGGATCATAATAATTATTACCTCATTGGGCTATTGTCAGATGTACATGGGAGACAGTGCAAAGCCCCTGACTCAACGGGTGCCCTTGGTGACGTCAGCCATTTTAGTCTTCTTCTTATTAAAGATTGTTGATTGTGCCAAGAACTGTTAGGAGAGTAAGTGGATCCCCTCAACGAGGCGCCGGTGGTTTGGCTGCAAGTGATTCATTACAATCCTACTAAAACCTTTGGACTGCTTAAAATACATTCTATCGGCTGCCGGCTAGCCTGCAAGAACCATTGCTTCAGTTCTCACGTCTGAGAACTCTTTCTGGGAGTTCTCCCGGGGTTCCCAAGGGTGGGAAAGGTCTCTCCGGAAATTGAGATTCCCGGGCTGGGGGCCTCAGGGAGTCCCGGGGAGCACTTCCTTCCGCACCGAGCACCCTGTTGAGCTTAAAGCTCGGGTAGGCGAGGGCTCCTGGGGCGGAGGGTTCCGGCCTGACCACCCCCACTTCCCCACCGGAACTACTCAGGCTTTCTTTAAATATGTAAATATCACTGATTCCATCTCCAAACCTTGCTCGGGGCCTGGGAGCTATTCTCCTGGGAAGGTGATTTTGCAAATGATTTAATCTCATCCCTTCCAGGTGGGTTTTATCAGACCACCTTGGGGAATTCTGGGACGGGTCTACAGTCACCGCTGCCTACGTTAACTACCTGTGTGACCTCGGTCAAAACACTTGTCCTCTGGACTATGAAATGGGTTGCGCTAGAAATTCTCTGAGGATGGTTCTTTCCTGCTCAGACCTAGCGTTCTAGGATTATGGGGGGGGGATGGGAAACAACACAGTAACTGGCACATTTAAAGGAGGACAGAGATGGGTCACACGTACTTAATAATACCGCCCAGAGAAGCTCTTCTCCTAACCTCATTTTATATATTTGTTTTTAAAGCTAATCTTTTTTAAGAGAGAGAGAAAAGGAGCAGAGGGAGAGGGAGAGAGACTCTTAAATAGGCTCCATACCCAGCACGCAGCTGCGAGCAAGCGGGGCTGGATGGCAAGACCCCCCAGATCATGACTTGAGCCAAAATCAAGAGTCAGGGGCTTAACCAACTGAGTGACCCAGGCGCCCCTCTCCTAACCTCATTTTAGATAAAGGTAGAGATTAGCTTGCAGAAACACCGTAAGGTTTAATATATGTGTGAAGTCCCACAAATTATTTGGTCAATGGAATGATTTTCTCCTAGTTTTTCCCCAGGCCACCCCAGGGACCAGAAGGACCAGACCTTGCCGGAGGCTATGCTCCTTTTCCTCACTAGGTGGCAGCAACACTTAGCTTTGCCAAAGAGAAAAAGGGTCTTTTGTCACTAGTATGAGGATCTCTATCATCTCATGTTTGATTTTGGAGCATCGCCATACTGTCTGTTTCTATTTCTATTTTATTTTCCTGAACAACTAGTAATCATAAATAATGATACAGGTTTCAGGGGGGGAAAGCCATAAAAGAACCAAAGCAAGAACTGAGTAGCACCCTTTAACTTGCAGAAGATGAAACAGCTCTAGCCAAGGTCATAGGTGTAGGTGAAGTGGCAAAGCGGGAACTAGAGCTCCAGTCTCTTAACTCTGCATCCCAATCTCTTCCAATCTCTTCCACTTTCCTTCTTCCGGGAGGTAAATATTGCCCAAAGATTTCACTCAGCAACTGTGCGTCCTGAAGCAGATTAGTTAATCTCTGGGCCGGAGTTCCTCATCCGTAATAAGGTCATAATAATAATAATAATAATAATAATATCGACTTCCTAGGATTTTACAAGAATTAGAGACCAGGAATGCCTGCCTGGCTCAGTCAGTGAAGCCTGCGACTCTCCATCTCGGGGTCATGAGTGGAAGCCACACATTGGGGGTAGAGATGACTTCAGGAAATAAAAGAAAAAAAAAACAGAATTAGAGACCATGTGTGTAAGGGACAGAGAGGCACATGACAGAGTCTGATACAACATATGACGTACTCGTGCTTTTTTTTTTTTTTAAACAAAAGCAGTAAAGCCATCTTCAGGAAATCAGGAATGGGAGAGGAATTCAAGGCTTCTTTCAAAGCTAACAATCTCCCGACAGTCACTGATTTGGTGTGAAGGTGAACTGTGTGTCTAACTCCAGGTCTCTTCCTTAGGAAAACAAGTGAGACACAGAGGTTCCTTCCATTATTACCCCCTACCCACATCATTCGCCCACTGCAATAAGACCTGCGGTGGAGAGCCGGGCTTGCTCAGAAGATGAGTCTCTGAGTACAACATCCTGTCTAGTTCATCGAACTCAATTTGAAACATGCAAAAGGTCAAGAAAAAAAACATCAATTCAGGTGAGTGCCGTCTTCCTCTGCAGAGCCCCACAACTGGGGAACACTGTGTTTGCAGATCACATAGGGTAACTCTAATCAGAGACCCGCTTCACAGTTGTTCTTAGGATAGAAACCAAGTCTCTCCAGAAAGCCTAGGGCCAGGCTAGGTGATGTGGCCTGGTAGAGTCCTATAGAGTCATCTCAGCTAAATTAAATCCAAGTGATAATAATGGCTGACACTGATAAAATGCCTACCCATCAGTACAACGTGTTGTCTACTCTTTACAAAGCACTTGGGGATTCTGGTCTCATTTGATCCTTGAAACAACAGCGTCGCAGGTAAGTCACCATGTCATAAATGAGAGCTTGAGAGGCAGGACAAGAGGAAGCACAAAGGCCTTGGAGTCAAACAGACCTGAGTTCATGTCACAGCTCAGGCGGTTCCTAGCCCTGTGACTCTTTCTAAGCTCGTATTTCCTCATTCATAAAATAGGGATGATAATAGTGTTCACTCCAAGGGTGGTTGTGAGGATTAAATGAAATGCCCCATGGAGGCAAAGGGCCTTGACACTCAAAAATGTAACTTATTGTTATTGAATCAGTGACAATTTGTAAGTGACAGAAGTCAGAACAGGCACCCCAAGCCCAGTGGGCTGAAAGTTGGAATTCAAGCCCACAGATACATAGAGCCACAGTTAGATTTTCTTACTGAAATGGCAGGCTTTTCTTCAAAAGCCAAATCACTTTTTTGTTTGTGATGCAAATTCACAAGTGAATCTCCCGCATTCCTTTGCTTTGGTGAAGCCCTTGGGATCATCACACTCCATGTGAGGCTTTTCTTAGATTTTAATACAGAAACTGTTCATCCTGTTCTGTATTAAGCAGGTTTACTTTTGGTCCAAGACACTGAGCAGGAGGAGGAAGTCAGAAAAAGGCCAGGAAAGCATGATCACTGCCAAGGGTACAGGGGTGGGGAGAGTAGGGGGAGGGCGGGTTGCTGGGAAAGGAAGTTTCAGGCAAGAATCCCCAAGTTCCTTTTCTATGCCTAGACAGAACAGTTAAACTGCTTTTTTTTTTTTTTGCAATAATATAGCCTCCATCACTAGTGACACACAAACACAGTAAACTTGTGGTATTTCTCTGGAGAGCAATCTGGTTTGAGAGCTCTTTCTGTGTCTCATTCCATTTTTGAGAACATATTCCAAGGAAACAACCCCAAAAGGGGTACAGGGGTGGGAGGGCGGTAAGCTACGTAAGATTGTTCCAAGTCCCACTATTTATAATGGTGAAAAACTGAAAACAACCCAAATGTTCAATAATGGTAAAGTGTCTAAAAAAAAGTAGTCTACCGACCAGATGGAACATTCTTCAGACATCAAAATGGTAAGTATGCGGGCTGTGTTAAGTGAAAAAAGGAGATCACAATGTGGTATAGACACAAACATTACAACTATGAAAACCTAAAATATATGTGGATGTGAATATAAAGGAAGGAAAATGTGTAGTGGCTAGAACATGTTCATTCAGTTTTGTGTAGCTGCTGTGAATGCTGCTTTACAGACATTATCCCATTTAATCCTCATGGCAACTAATCATCTTGTCAATTTCCACACGCAAAAAGGCCCCCTGCCAGGATGGGATTGTGTATAACAGAATTTTGAAAATGGGGCGTTAAAACATATGACTCTGCCATTAACTAGCTGGGTGACCTTGGACAAGTCTCCCTCTAAATTGTTTTCTTTGCAAAATAAAGAGGAAGCTGACTAAGGATTAAATCTCAAGCTCTTAAGATCCAGTGTCTTTGAGCTAGCAAATAAGTCATCATTTAAGTTTTTCTCTGGTGCTTCTGAGGAATCCCAGCTCAGAATGCTCACCTGAAAGTGTTCCTTAACTTGTTGTTTTGAAAAGTATGGCGCAAAATGCCACCGGAAAAAAATACAACTGACTTTCCTATTTTAAAACAATACACAATTCCAAATATCATATTACTGTCATTCGTATTTCCATTACTTTTGTTAGAGACCAGACTGAAAGTGCGTCCTTTCTCCCACACCCAGAGAATTGGCAGAGGTTAGGGGGAGGGGAGTGGGAAATGTACTCAGAAAGAATTTGGAACCATGCACAGACAGGGTAAGCCAAAAATGTTGAAATTTTGTGCTGTTACCTCCTCAAGGCCGGAGGGAAATTTGAACCTGCTTTGGTTTCAGTTAGTATTAAAATAATCTTGTCCTGAAAGAGACACTGTGTGTCCCACAAGTGCAAGCTGTCCTTCTGGGATGGGTGGAGGGGGTATGTTTAGTCACATGACCTGGTTGAACTCCCAACAGACCTGAGGTTCTTCAAGCCCCCAACCCCACCCCCCTGTGTGCTTCCCTCTTGGCCCTTCTCCTAAGGGAACTGTTCTCTTCTTGTAAGATCAAATAAGGCCATGTCCATCGGGGAGAAATAAGGGGAGTACCAGCTTCCTAGTGGCTACAGTCTACGGGTTTGGGCACTCTCTGCTCTTGCCTTGTGCCTTCCCCACGAGAAGATGTGCCTACAGGTGGGGGACGGGGTCTGGGACTGCAAGCCACCTCAAGGGGATAGACCAGACCCTATCCCTTTCTAGAAAAGGCCTCCTCCTCCCCTTACAGCAAAGGAAAACAGAGAAGGAAGGAGGATGAGGAACAGAGACGTAAAGAGTAGTGACTCTTCTGGTTCATTATAAGATTTCAAGTGCATGGTTGTTAGATAGTTATACACAATTATTCTTTGTGTGAAAACCTGACCACCGCTTGGCTCTGCCTGCAAACCCCTTTTCTAGCATTTGAGCTCCCAAATGCTTTGTTCTCTCGGTCTCCTGTCTTCATTATTCTATTGCCTTGCGGAACATCTCCCGCCCTCTGGCCACAAATGAAAACTCAGTAGTGGAAGGTGGGGGGGTGAATGGTCAGGATTAGAGAGCAATTATCTATTCCAATCTGTGCTGTGTGCTGTATTGTCATTATTCATGGTATTAGGCATTGGGGGGGGGGGGTCATTCTATTGGCCTCATAGCCTAATTGTCAAGAGTAAGTGAGACAACATGAAAAAAAGCATGTGATATTTGCCTCTAAAATGTTAGCTGTTGTTATTACTACTATTTTATATTGAGCTCATACTGAGAACTGTACCTGATCCTTTCTATCAACAAAACAGCTTTTTAAAAAAGATGTATTTACTTGAGAGACTGAGGGAGAGAGAGAGAGAACACAAGTGGAGCAGCAAGGGTCAGAGGGAGAGGGACTTGAGTGGAAGTCAGACGCTTCATTGACTGAGCAACTGTTATTACCCTCATTTTACAGATGCAGAAACCTAGACTTTGTGTTGAATAGTCTTTAAGTGGCAGGCCTGGGACCCAAGCCACCACACGGTAATGGGTAAAGGTCATGTTTGGGTACTTTACAAGTTAGCCAATCTGTTGCTCTCCTAGCCAGTCAGTTACTAAATTTTGAAAGCTTACATAATGACAGCATTTCTCCCAGAACCAATTTTCTTCAAATGTCATTTCCTCCTTCTATAAACAGACTGAACACATCCCTGACTCACATTTGAACAAATTCATTTCACATTTCGAATTTTCTTTCCCCTGCAGTCAGCCCTATGGCAATTCCACAGGCCCAGGGCCAAATTCCAGCTCATAGTGGAGGATGTGTGAATACCATAGGCTAGGAAAATAGCATGAGACCAACTGACAGTGGTCCCCGAAGTGCTATGTTACCCAGCTCTTCCCCAGCAGGCCGTGGATTAAGATATAAATGAAACATATGGAGATGGGAAAAAGCATATGTCAGGCCTGCTGTGGCCCATGTTCCTGTCAAGCTCACGCACTGGGTCATTTTTAATCATGAAAACACCACAAAGCAGGCTTCCCAAATATTTCTATAGAACTAAAATTGAAATCAGTGCTGTATTTCTCGCACCTTCCTTCTGAAGTCAGACTCAGCTGCAGTATCCCAGGATTGGCACGCACCCTCCTCCCCTCAGAGAAAGAACTAGTTAGTTCCTCCCGGGTATGTTTTGGTTGAATTAATCACCCCCAGGCATAATAATATCAATAACAGCACAAACCCTCTACCAAACACCATGTGGAGTTCTGAGGGTAACACTTGTTGTAAGAGCGACTTTTTCCGGGAAGCCTCTCAGGCTACGTTGGCCCTTGGCCAACTCCCCCATTCCCACGTCGTCCACTCCCAGATTCAAAGAGTGATTCGATTTTGCTGTTCTTTTTGCCCTTGGCCTAGGCTGCCAGGCACTGTTTTTAGGGGCCCTCTCTTTCTCTGGCTTCCCCTACTTCTGGAAAACTCGAGAACTCTGGAATCAGATTATCCTGAATCTGAATCCTGCCTCTGTGAGGCGGGGGAAGAGTAAAGGGGGCCCGAGAGCCAAGGTATTTGCCCAGTTCTGCTGCTGCAGAAAAGAATTCCCAGGAGGAAGTGATGAGAATGCTCTGAGTCCAGAGCAGCAGACAGGGACCAACTCATTGGACCCCTCACAAAAATCATGGTTATTCAACATCCTTTTAAGCCCGCCTTTGCCGACGTAGCCATATCTCAATCTGTTTCCCTCCCGTGTCCCTTTTCCGTTTCATTGGGAGGATATGGGGCAAATTCCAGCTGGATTACATAATGGTTCCCAGCACCAGATCAGGAATTGTCACTTTTTTTCCTCCCAAAAGATTATCTGGACAGCCTTTCATGGATGTGCAGGGAAAAGAGCATTAGCTCTAGGGTTCCAGCTGTGGGAGCTGGAGTCAAAGTGAAGGACTGAATTTCGTGGCCTTGCTGGTCATCCCTAGCTCTCACCTTTTGTGGCTATCTTGACAGCAACATCTAGAAACTACAGAAAAGCAAAGTCAAGGGTGTGTGTCTTTCATGAGAACAGAGAACTGTGGTCTATTTACCCATTGGCCTCAGGGATAACCTGTACTTTCTCTTCTCTGCCCCATCCACCCTAAGAGTCTTCTCTGAAAACACTCCTCAGGGGCCTGGAGAGACTGGCTGTTGAATGAACCTGACCCTGAAGTTTTGCTCTGTGTTGCTGAGTCCTTCACCCCAGCTGCACACATGGATGAGAACCCAGTGGCAAAACTTGCCTGGGCTCTTGGCTGCCCAAGTGTGCACTCTGCTAGGCCCACGTGGCCTGAGGAGTGTGCACACAAGGTTCCCTTGTACTCTCAGCCCCTTTTTTTTAAGATTTTTAAAAATTTATTTATTAGTTAGAGAGAGAGAGGCAAGGCAGAGGCAGAGGGAGAAGCAGGCTCCCTGCTGAGCAAGGAGCCCGATGTGGGACTTGATCCCAGGACTCTGGGATCATGACCTGAGCCGAAGGCAGCCGCTCAACCAACTGAGCCACCCAGGCGTCCCATCAGCCCCCTTTTTTTTAAAATCTGAAAATACACATTCTCTAAATAGATCTGCAAGCTGGCCCTCAAGGAACAATGGACTTTATAGTGTAGGCTTTCCACTACAACTGTATCAGCCCGTTGACAATTGACTTTTGCAAAGGGAAATTTTTTAAAAGATTTTAAATTTTGAAGTAATTTCTACACCCAATGTGGGGCTTGAACCCATATCCCCAAGATCAAGAGTCACACGCTTGTGACTAGTAGAGCCAGCCCTCCCCCTCAACTCCAGCAAAGGGAAATTCTTTTTTTTTAAAGATTTTATTTATTTATTTGGCAGACAGAGATCACAAGCGGGCAGGGAGGCAGGCAGTGAGAGAGGAGGAAGCAGGCTCCCCGCTGAGCAGAGAGCCCAACGTGGGGCTCGATCCCAGGACCCTGAGATCATGACCTGAGCCGAAGGCAGAGGCTTTAACCCACTGAGTCTCCCAGGCGCCCCTCCAGCAAAGGGAAATTCTTAAGAAACGCCAGAATAAGGGGGGCACCTGGGTGGCTCAGTGAGTTAAGCCTCTGCCTTTGGCTCAGGTAATGACCTCAGGGTCCTGGTATTGAGCCCCACATTGGCTTTCTGCTCAGGAGGGAGCCTGCTTCCCTACCTCTCTGCCTATTTGCGATTTGTGTCAAATAAATAAATAAAATCTTTTTTAAAAAAAAGAGCCAGAATAAGGATGGATTTTTTTTAGAGGCGAGAGGAGAGGAAGAGAGAAAAAAGACTCCATAACCAGTCAGGAGTGCAACATGGGGCTTGATCTCACAATCCTGAGATCATGACCTGAGCCAAAATCAAGATTTGGACACTTAACTGACTGAGCCATCCAGTCCCCCCCAAGGATGGAATTTTTAAATCACTGACAATTGTTTTATTAATTCTTTCTTAAGTAAACCCTACCCCCAAAGTGAGGCTTGAACTCACAGCTCTACAGACTGGGCCAGCCAGGCACCCCAAGTCTCAAAATCTTAAAGACCTAAGAGTTTTTAGAATAGTATGTAGTCCCAGATAAAACTTGATGATTAACTAAGTGCAATATATAAATAGGCATGAGATTCCTTCCATGGCTTTTGCATTTCATTTTCTGTGTGTGATCTGGATGTTTCTCCCCTAGGTCATTCAACTAGCTCCTTTTAAAATGTAGGTGCATATGTGGGTACAGTGTGCTGTGGGGTGGAGGGAAAGAGAGGGAAAACCGAGTATGTCGTGTGTTGTATCAGAGACCCGCACAGGAAACTGGTACAAACTGCCCTCAGGCCTCCCGACCACGCCTCCTCCCTCTGTGCGATGCTCCTCCCTCCACTGTGATGCCCTTCACTGTATGATGCTTCGTGGCGTTGCCATGACAATACCTTGGCTTTCAATGTACTCTAGGGCAAAGCATCTGCCTGCCCTTAGTGAAAAAAAAAAAAAAGGAAAGAAAGAAAGGTTAAGGATCAGGAAATGAGGAACTAGGAGACACTAGGTCTGTATTAGAATTTTTCAGATTTATTATCATCAGAGAGAAATAACATTAGGTACTCAGGTGTACTTGACATCACACTAGACATCATTTGGTATATTTCCCTAGAGGTATATATTATACAACTAATAACACTTAAAGAATCAGAAACTCTGAGAATGAGGCCCAACAGTGTGGGTTTTAATAAACTATCTCGACTCCTCTTTTTTTCTCATTTTCTCCCATCTGGATTTCACCAATTTTTAGCTCTATTAGAAATTCCTAAGTGTCTGCAAAGGGCATTCCTTGATATTTTAGGCTTTTTGGCATCCTCTGAAGCTTCCTTTATATTACAGGCCTGTATTTAGAATGAGAAGACCCAGCCCATGTTTGCTCTACCTTATTTGAAGTTAAGGGGGGAAAATGAGGACATTTACTTGCCCTTTAATAATTTTAAGTCTAGATCTTTTCATTCCACACACCACCACCCCCCATGGCCATCCGGAATATTTTCATTTCTTCCTCCAGTACCATAGAGGCTTTTAGTATTCACTCTCATTCATTCAACCAACATTCATTACAAGATAGACTACAAGAGATGTGGTGTCTTTCCCTTTACACACACATTTTTTTAACATGTGTATTTTGAATCCAGTCCTGAATACTCAGCATTTATTGATTTTGCTGAGTCTTTCTAGAAGAAAGCTGCTTAAGAGGAGTCCTACTGATCTCCACTGCAAGACCTAAATTAAACACCCATTTACAATGGCTTCTTACTCAAGAGTTTGAATCAAAAGATTTTTAATGATGTATTTATTTATTTTGGAGAGAGAGCCTGTGGCAAGGAGGAGCAGAGGGAGAGGGAGAGAGAAACCTAAGCAGGCTCTGTGTATTGGGCATGGAGGCCCTCACCTGACCCAGGAAAGGGCTCCATCTCAGGACTCTGAGATCACCACCTGAGCTGAAACCAAGAGTCAGACGCTTAACCGACTCTGCTGTCCAGGCATCCAGAGTCAATTCTATTAAAGGCTTAAGAAACAGCTATTGAGGGGCGCCTGAGTGGCTCAGTGGGTTAAGCCTCTGCCTTCGGCTCAGGCTCAGGTCATGATCTCAGGGTCCTGGGATCAAGCCCCGCATCGGGCTCTCTGCTCAGCAGGGAGCCTGCTTCTCCCTCTCTCTCTCTGCCTACTTGTGATCTCTGCCTGCCAAATAAATAAATAAAATCTTAAAAAAAAAGAAACAGCTATCGACACTTGAGTTGGGAGGTGTAGTAAGACTACTAACTATAGAAAGTGCAGCTTGGAAAAGGCCCAGGTGCCTGAGTGGGGGGACTAGATCCATGAAAAAGCAGGAGGCACGGGTTAGGAGTTAAGAGTGGACTGGCAATCAGCACCTAGTACACTGGGAGACGCAGCGGAAGGCTTAGTAGACATACGTGGGCTTGGGTCCTGGCTCTGCCCCTTGCTGGCTGTGCTAACCATGGATGGGCAGGTTAGTCAACCTCCCCATGCCTATTTCTTCATCTGTAAAATGAGGATGAGAAAAGAAGCTATCTCATAAAAGTACTGTAAGGATTATATGAAGGGATCCTTGCAAAGTCTTTAGCACTGTGCCCGCCATTGGGTAGGCAATGGATAAATGACAGCTCTTACTATCTCCCCTAAGTGTCCAAGACTCACCTAATGCTCCGAGCAGAGGGCCATCATGCCATCACAGCCTTTCCCCTCCAAGGTTTAGCTGAATTTCCAGTTTGGAGGGAAATACCCTCCAAACCGGCGGTGGTAGCCTCTTCTTCCTCTCCTCAGAAGCTTACTGCCTCCACCCTGGTGAGCTCAGGCCATGATGATCAGCCCCCCAGACCACCCCAGGAAGGCCCAGGGACTCCCTAAAAAGGAGAGGGTACACAGAGCAAGGCCACCCCAGTGCTCCAGGCAAAGATAAAGGAGGAGAGATGGGGTGAGGAGGGACGGCTGTGAAGGGTTGTGGCATGGGTGGGTGGGAGATGCTCCTGGGCTGGGAATTCCAGAGCTGAGAAAGCTTTGGGAAATGACCAGAGCCTGAGGTAAGCCTGTAGCTTAGGAGGGAAGAAAAGTGCAGATTTGGGGAAAGAAAGGAAAACGTGAATAGATTTGGCAAGAGATGAGTCCAGAATGAAACCCCCCCCCCCCCGTCCCCTCAATCGTGGCATCACAGCCAAGCTGCAACAGATGGGAGATAAGAGTCAGAAATGAGAGGAGAAGGAACACAAAACCAGATGCCTGCCTCCACTGATGGGCGAATCTGACAGGTAGTTCAGGGATAGAGAGGAGAGCCATCTCATGGCTATGAAGCTTAAAACTCCCAGTACAGTGCCGCGGTGGTGGGAGTTGCAGTGGAAATTTGTTAGACTGGGGCAGTCCGCTGAGTGTTTATTACATGTGAATTCCATTTTTTAAGAACTTTATGGTTTGATAGAAAAAAAATGTGACAAAAATGTGACAAATCCTAGACCTGTTGTGCCTGTGGTTTCTGAATGTTCTTCCTGCTGGTGTCAGGTTTAAGGGAAAATAATAATAACCAAGGGGGTAGAAAAGTGAGCGGGATTCCAGTTCTTTTTTTGCTCACTGGGGAACTTATGCTTTCCAAACACAGGAGGAGAGGAGCCGCCTGGGTTCCTTCCCAGCTGAGTCTCGGTTGGCCCCAGAAGAATTAGACTCACTCTACCCAAACGGACAGCCTTTAGTTCCAATATTTTTCTGAGAAATATACAGTCTTGTGGGGGCTCCTTAGAGAGCTGTTCTAGTCCCAAGAAAACCTCTAAGGCTGGATCCTGACATCGAATAATCAGCATAGAATCAATGGAGGGCAGGGCTCCTTTTCCTGTCTCCCCCCACCGGCCAGGCACAGAGCTGATGACAGTTTGAGTGATTCTGTCTATGAAATGAACAAATGAATGCTAAACTTCCCAGTGCAAAAGAAGGATTATCTGTAGATTAAAAGAGAATTAAAAGACATATCATCAGTGCCATGTGTGGACCTTGTTTGGATTTTTATTCAGACACAGGAAAGGAGACAACAGTTGTGAAAGTTGGCCACTGATGAGATATCTGATCATTTTATTTGCCTTGCACCGTGTTTTCCAAAACTTTTAATGTTGTCATCATTTTTACAATAAGAGATTTTACACTAAAATCCAGATTTCCAGCTTATTTTGAAAAAAAAAACAGGAAGATCTGGCTATAGATAGGCCCAACTCCTTACTCAGTTCCCATGGGCCGGGATGAAGGAATGATTGCTCTCTCTGTCTTCAGGTCCAGAAATAAGTGCCAATACTTCATGAAGGCTTCTCTGAACACCCTAACCAGAAGTGATTTTTCATCCCTCTGAGCTCTCAGAACACATTTTTATTACTCACCTAGCTCCTAGCAAACATTGCCCATATTTGTTTTTTTGTAAACCTTTTAGTACCCCTCCTCTGCGCCCCCCCCAATGCCTGGGCTGGATTAAGACCTTTAAAAGTTCTAAATGTGAGGCGCCTGGGTGGTTCAGTGGGTTAAAGCCTCTGCCTTTGGCTCAGGCCATGATCCCAGGGTCCTGGGATTGAGCCCCACATCTTGCTTCTTCCTCTCTCTCTCTCTGCCTGCCTCTCTGCCTACTTGTGATCTCTGTCTGTCAAATAAATAAATAAAATCTTTAAAAAATTTTAAAAAAGCTCTAAATGCTGAAAAGATCATGGAGGGTGCTTCCCAGTAAGTACTTTCAAATCAGATTTTATTTTATTCAGAGTGGTGGTGTTTGCAAGTCAGCTGAAGCCACACTTTATAGATTAAAAAAAATTCTCCATTTGGAAAAATTTCAAACCCACAGAAGAGTTGAAAGAAGAGTAAAACAAACATCTATATAATCCTCTAGTTTTACTGATTTTTTTAAAAGATTTTATTTATTTATTTGACAGACAGAGATCACAAGTAGGCAGAGAGGCAGAGAGAGAAAGGAGGAAGCAGGCTGTCCGCAGAGCAGAGAGCCCGATATGGGGCTTGATCCCACGATCCTGGGATCATGACCCGAGCTGAAGGCAGCGGCTTTAACCCACTGAGCCACCCAGGCGCCCCTAGTTTTACTGATTTTTTTTTTTAGTTTTACTGATTTTTAACATTTTGTGATATTTGCTGTTTTTTCCCTCTGAACTGCTTGACAGTAAGTTTCAGACATTAAAATGCTTTGCCCCTAAACTCTTCAGCTTTTATTTCTTAAGAGAAAGGACATTTCTACAGTAGCATTCTCCCACCAAAGAAATTTGACCTTAATGCAATATTATCTAATACATGGTTCATATTCAAATTTCCCCCATTGCTCCAATAGTCAATGCTCTTTAAAGCTATTTTTAAAATCTAGTTTCTTTTTTTTTAAAGATTTTATTTATTTGACAGAGAGAGAGAATGCACAAGCAGGGGGAGTGGCAAGCAGAAGGAGAGGGAGAAGCAGGCTCCTGACAGAGCAGGGAGCCTGACTCGGGGCTGGTCCCCAGAATCCTGGGATCATGACCTGAGCTGAAAGTAGACACTTAACCAACTGAGCCTCCCAGGAGCCCTTTGATCTAGTTTCTAATAAAGGACCATGCTTTGTACTTGGTCGCTTTAGTCTCCTGTGATCCAGAACACTCTCCGATGTTTGTTTTTAATCTTTCATGATGATAACATTTTGAAGCATCCAGGCCACTTGTTTCATAGAATACGCCACAGTCTGGATTTGTCAGAATTTTCCTCATTATTAGATAGGTTCAGCATCTTACAATGGGTTCAACATCTTGAGCATTTTTGCAAGAAACCATAAAGGTGGGGTGCCTGGGTGGCTCAATCAGTTAAGCGTCTACCTTAGGCTCAGATCATGATCCCAGGGTTCTGGGATCGAGCTCTGAGTCAGTCCGAGTCAGGCTCCCTGTTCTGCTGGGAGCCTGCTTCTCCCTCTCCCTCTGCTGCTCCCCCTGCTTGTGTGCTCACCCTCCCTCTCCCTCAAGTGAGTAAATAAAATCTAAAAGAAAGAAACCATAAAGGTGATGTTGCATTTTTCTAGATTTTCCATTTTCTAGATTGTCCACTCAGTTCCAGATAAATTCATCAAAGCTGAATTTATGTGTCTCTGCTTCGCTGGGGTCTTAATCACATGTGTGTCATATTAACAATCATGGCTACCGTCATGTGCATCATGGAAAACATTGCTCTCTGGGTACACACAGGAGCAGGACTTCGGATACTTTATAATGCCAAATTTCCTCCTCACCACTCCCACTCTATCCCTGACTCCCATAGCAGCCCCCACTCTCCTACCTCCACCCCCAGTATTTTTTCCCTCCACCCCCAGTATTAATCTACAACCTCACCAACACTTATTGTCCACTTTTTAAATTTGCTAAATCGGTAGGTATAACATGGTATCTTTTGGGTGTTATTTGTATTCTCTTGCATTGCTGAAGAGTGTGGGCATCTTTTCTCATGTTTATTGATCATTTGTGATTTTTCTCCTGTGGGAGGCCTGTTTTATGCCTTTTGCTCACTTCATGGAGGTTTTTTTCCTTATGTATTTTTAGATCCTTATGCATTCTGGATGCAAAGCATTTATGAACTATATATGGGTCTCCAGCTTTTATGAAGCAGGATTGCTTAAGGCTAAGCACATGGAGGAGGCTACTGGTCAGACATTTTGGGTTCAAATTCCAGTTCTGATAGTAAATGTGTGACTGTGAATAATTTAAGTTCTCTCTGCTTTAGTTTCCTTATCTATGAGATGGGAGTGATAACGGTGCCTACTTTGTCGGGCAGTAGGGGGATTAAATGAATGAATACAGGTAACTGTAGTTAGAACAGGGCCTGGCACATAGCAAGAGTCAATAAATGTTTGCTGTTATTAGCTTCTTCCATTTTACAGCTCCCTGAAATTTTGAGATATAGAGGGCTCATCGAAGTGGGTGTCCCACAAGCCCTCTCCTTCACTTAAAGATCCACAAACACCCTAGAGATAATTCATGCAACTTTGAGACCTAACAGTGTCATGATTTATTTTGCAACTATTTAAAGAAAGGCTCTACTTTTGATTGGGCCCCTAGTGCCTCCCAGGAACATCTCTACCCCCTAACCTGTCTCTGGGCCTCTTGTCCCTCACTTAGGCCTTTCTGTAGTGTTTCAAAGACTAGCAAACTCCGGATACAAGCGCACTCAGGAGCCACTCAGTATACTGCTCCGTAAAGGAACGAAGTAACAAATGAAGAAAGGAAGGAATGTTACTGCGTTGCTATGTAGACGGGATGAAAGGGAAAAAGGAATGTTGGACGGCCAAGCCGGCTGATGATTGGTTGGTCCCCCGCACACGGATGCGAGAACAGGGAACGTAGGAGAGGGTTTCTTTAGACCAGAGGTCCCTGCCCAGCAGGTCAGGACGTGGTGTGTAGTGAGCAGCGCTGCAGGGTTTGCGGGTCTCAGGCGGGTGCGGCGGCTCTGCGGGCCCCGCCCCGCCCCGCCCCCCGGCGCCGCGGCCGAAGCGGGCCAGACGGCGGCGCCGGAGCCTGCGCACTGGACCCCCAGCGCCGCCAGCGGTTTCAGACGCGGCGGCTCGGAAGATGGCGGAGCGCGCCGGCGGCAGCACGTCCCTGAGGGGGATGCGCGAACGCATGGGTGAGCGGCCTGGCGGCTCCCGGGGGAACTCGGAACCGCGCGGGAGGCGGGCGTCTCGTGGCCCGGGGGGCCGTTGGAGCGGCGCGGAGGGCGCCAGAAAACTTTGCTCCAGAGTGGCCTCGCGCCGTCTGGTCCTCCCCTCACCCGCCCCGGAATTTCCCTGGACGGGACAGAGAACCGTTGAGAGACGGGGGCAGGGAGGGGGAACGGCCGGTCGGCCGGCATCACCGACGACCGAAGTTCCGCGGCCCACGGCCCAACGGTCGCCGCCACCGGCCGAACCCCGCGGGCGGGGCGTGAGGGAACTAACGGGCACTGTGGGTGCGGGGGTGGGGTGGAGGGGCCTGTGACCCCGGACCCCGAGGACCCCGAAGACGGTCCTGAGCTGCGCCTGCCGTTGGGGGGCGGCGGGCGCTCGCGCAGCCATCGAACGGACGCGCCACAGCCGGGGATGTGCAGGCGCCCGCCCAGACCCCGCGCGCCGCGCCGGCGCAGCCTTTCCAGGCGCACGGCAGCCGGGAGTTTTCCCTCTGCGCGGGGCGCTCGCATCCTCTCTCACAGTCGCAGCCCTTGCCTCTCCCAAGGACTTAATCTACCGCACCCTCCCTCCCGGTCAACGTCCGGTGAGGAGGGAGCCTTGGGGGCTGTTCCTTTGAAAGTTGGGAGAAACTTGCTCCGCTGTTTCTCCCTCCTGATTTGCCTGCTGTAGCACATGACTTCGTCAAGATGTCACCTTCCGTGGGACATCTTGCAGACCTTAGGCGGCAGTGAACGGGGAAGCAGCACTTCATTGTGCTTTCTTCTGAGCTGGTCCCAACGCCAAAATGTTTTTCGCCCCCAGTCGTTAATTTTCTAAAATTTGGCAGCACATTGCTTAGCCCAGGAGACTGCTCCGCTAGCTGAGCGAATGGTATTTCTCGCTTGTGGGAGGTTACTTGGTGTTCTCAGGATAGTTGCTATTACTATGAACTTGAGAATAAAACGACCTTAATTGATTTTATCGAAATCCTTGGGGATTTTTTCATTTGCAGTTGAAAAATTGGCTGCGATCGGGAGGCTTTCGAAGTAATCAGAATACTTCGAATCAGAGGGTTATCAGAAGCAAATACACTTTCATCTTTACCTAGAGAGAGAGTGCAGTAAATTCGGATTGTTTCATTACTTGTCGACACCTAAGGCTCTCTGCCATTTGTTTATTTCAGTGATTTAAAGTAACCAGCATTCTGGATAACCCCCTTCCCAAGCATTTTTGGATATTGAATGTTGTGAAGTATTTTAAAATCTTTTATGAAACAGTTGCTTGGATTCACAGTATTTCAAGCCAAAAACTTAGTCATGCAAAAAGGGCTTAACCCAGAACCCTAATTGACCTCCTTGCTGCCCATTTCCTATTAGGAATTGAAAACATCACATGTTATATGTTAGAGTTTTCACAGACTACCGGCTTTAACAAGACTTGCCCTCATGGTCTCATCATTTTCCTGAAGGGGACAAGGAGTCATTGAAATGTTTTGCCACTTTGTGGCAAATGAAATACCACTATGACAGTTGCTTCTTTTTATTCTGTTATCCAAATAACCATGAGTAGCCCTGAATCTGTTAATCTGGTCAATTTCATTTACTGCTGGGAGCCTGGCTCTAACGTTGTCCCTGAACAAGTGACTTCTAAGGGGGCATGAATTATGTACATTCATTTTATTGTGTTTTCTGTGCATAGCACTGTGCTAAGATTGTAACATACTGAAGAAATACACTTTTTAAAAATTTTTATTTACCTGAGAGAGATAGGGGTCAGGAGCATGGTGGGGGGAGTGGGCAGGGGTGGGGCAGAGAGAGAGGGAGAAACTGACTCCCCTGAACAGGAAGCCCATTAGGGATGCAGGGCTGTATCCCAGGACCCTGAGAGCATGAGTGGAAGGCAGATGTTTAACCCACTGAACCACCCAGGCATCCCTAAATACACTTGTTTTAACAGAACATGTGCTTTATACTTTTATACATAATTGTAAGATAATTTATGTGAATTTTTCAACCTGATGAGCATAAGAAGCTTTGCCACTGACTTGTCACCTTTCTTGTTTTTCTAAATTCACAGGTAATTTCTTTAAACAAATGCAGAAAAAGCTACTAAGATTGAGTCAGATCATTATAGAATTTTAGAGCTGGAGAAACTGTAAGATTCTCAGGTCTAGCACCCAGAGTCCCAGCTATAAAATCCTGGGCAGCTTCTACAACTTGGATGTATATTCTAACAGCTTAATATTTTTCCAAGTAGCCATTCCACTGTAGGCAGCTCTGACTGGTAGGAAACTGTCTCTAATTTACTTTAAGACATGCTGTCTTTGAGGAATTTTTTTGTTTTGTCTTATTTATTTTTTAGTAATCTCTATCCACTTTGGGGCGCAAACACAAGACCCAGAGTTACTACCTGTGTGATCTGGGACAGTAATGTTTAGCTTCAGTTTTTCCTACCTGTAAAATATATGGAAAATAATAATATCCACTTTATAGGATTGTTAGAATTTAATGAAGTCATACAAATGTAAAGAATTTCATAAATGGTGAGGTTGATATACATTATTTGTTATAGCAAGTTTTAGGAAAGTACCATAAATATAGATTAAGGTTCTTCAGTTTTGGTAATAAACTTTACCCCTTTTCTTAACCTCCAGGCAAAAGGTAACTTTTTTCTTTAAGATTTTATTTGAGAGAGAGAACATACTGGGGCTGGGGTGGACAGAGGTAGAGAGGGGGAGCGAGAAGCAGACTGGCTGCTGAGCAGGGAGCCAGATGCAGGGTTCAGGGCTGGATCCCAGGACCCTGAGATCATGACCTGACCGGAAGGCCACCGAGGTGCTCTGCAACAGGTAACTTTTAGCT